>CAUYQG010188449.1:0-46225 GCA_963574415.1 Tarsius wallacei | reverse complement strand
TGCAGTGGCCGCTCCCGGCCACCGCAGCCTCAACCAGCTGGGCTCCGGCGATCCTTCCGCCTCAGCCTTCCGAGTAGCCGGAACTACAGGTGCGCGCTACCACGCCCGGCTAATTTTTTTGATTTATTGTAGAGATGAGGTTTCGCCTGCCCAGGCAGGTCTCGAACCCTCGGGCTCAGGCAATCCACTCACCTCAGCCTCCCAAGGCTCAGGATTACAGGCTGAGCCACCGAGCCCGGCTTGATTTTTTGCTCTGAAATTTTTTCTCAGATACCAAGCCTCTTTCTTTTCCTTAACTCTAAATTTTTATGCCTGATATATTTTATTACAAAGTTGTCCATTCAACCTATTCATTTTTCTACCTATTAGCATTTTACCTGTCTTTCACATCCAATTCTGGGAATGAGTTTCTTAGTTTTTTGTAGGATTTTGTTTTAATAGGGTTGTTTTTCGTTGTTGTTGTTGTTTTTTTTTTTTGAGTAGTTTTTAAGTTCACAGCAAAATAACTCTGAGGATACAAACATTTTTCATATAACCCTTACCCCTACGCATGCAAAGCCTCCTCCCGTTATCAACATCCTCACCACAGAAGAGCATCACTTACAACTGATGAGCCTTCACTGACACATCGCTATCACTAAGAGTCCATAATTTGCACTAGGGCTCACTGATGGTGTTGTACATTCTATGGTTTGGGCAAATTTATAGTCACATGTATATATATGCATGAGTAGCTTTACAACCCTAAAAATCTTTTTTGCTCCACCAATTTACCCCTCCTTCCCTTTACTTCTTGGTTTGCTTTTACAACCCCCCAAGAGCAGCATATATTTTTAGTTTGCGTCCTATTTTATTTTTGTATTTGTTACTAATTATTTGTATTTTTTTCCTCCACCATTACTGGATTTTAAGTTCTTTGAAGTTCAAAACTGTATCGCATCTTCTATTTATCTTGTGTCGAAATATAGATAGTAACTAAGATAGCAAATGCTAAGAACATACATTAATTGAATATCTAATGAAAACATACACTTATATGGGAATATTTAAAGGAAACCTTTTATAAGCTAAAAAGCCATTAGTATAGTAAATAATACGTTCTTAATTTATCTTTTATATAATACTGAGTTTTTACTCATTAAGGGTTTTTTTAAATAACAGAATACATTAAAATGAATAAAATAGGAAGCAAAGAGATTAGGAATATGTTCTTAGGTTACACTTCTAGCAAACACAAAAGTATTAGATTTGGCATACTATGAAATCTATGTACTTCTATTCAATCTGCCTTAGAGAAACAGGATTTGTAAATGATCTTCTCCCATGAATTCACACTTAAGATTCACTACTAAAAGAAAACAAATAGAATTCTAAAAAGGTAAATTATTTTTATAACTTCTCATAGAATATAGCACCTCCTTTGTGGAAACATAGACATGGCATGCTGCTTCTGTGAACTGCCATAGGTTTCAAAGTTAGTTGTACTCTGTGAGATTAATAAACGTCACTAGATGCAGTATAAATGTTTGTACCATTTTATTCAAAAAATTGATTTCATCATGCCAATTAATTTATATTTTTATATATGAACCATAAATTAAGCATATGTTTGTATCAACTTATACATCAGTTCAGCAAATACTGAGCTGGACTTACTTTTTATAATAATACATAGTCCTAAAAATCATGTATCAAATTGTATTTAAAACTGATTCAACTTTCAAAAGTCCAACTAATAGCCTGATGATTGAGCACATATCTTGTGAAAATAACGCAAAGTGTCTCCTCTTATTTTTTTTTTAACAATAAAACTTCTTTTATGAGGCTTTATGACTGGTAAAGCCTCATAAAAGACTTCATTTCTGTTTACTTATTTTAAAGGTGGTTTTCAAAACTTCTTTTAGTTTTTTGTAGTGATGAGGTCTTGCTATGTTGCCCAGAAGGGTCTCCTCTTAAAGGCTGGGTCTTCTTTCTAGTTCATTCAGTACTAGGATTCACACTGAAATAGAGATTTAGTAAAATGCATGCATTTTGTAAGTTTTGGGGGAAAAAAGTTTCTTTGGTCAGATCTGCTATTTGGTGTAATGGCTTGCTGTCTCACAAGGATAAATTTATTATACATGGAGGATGGGAAGAGAAAATGTCAGAAAACACAGACAACTCAAATATAGGCAATTTGAAGTAGAAATAAATAACTAGCTTAATGCAGTAAAACCTTGCGTAATGATCCAATCTGAGGGAAAGGGTGGCCTAAGTTACGGCTAAAACTAATTTAGTCCATATTTAAAGGCATTTAGATACTTAGATGCTTTCCAGTAAAAAAAAACAAAACAAAAAAAAACTAGCAATTTATGCAAAGGGAACATGAGATGGATGGATGGTGCATTGTTTTAGGTAAGTTGTTTATTAAAATGAGCTAATGGGATATAAATGTAAAATCTATGAAGGTATTAAAATGTATACCAATCCAAGCAAAACTAAACATGTTTTGTCTACTTCCCCTTTTTCCTACAAATGCAGTGTTTTATTGTGTGCTAAACTTCTGTCAAATTAATGGCCTTATAAAACTCTCATTCATGGCATTTTACAACTTTGACAGTTCTCTTCTAATTGAAACTCTCCCAAATTTTTGATTTCTATGATTCCACATATCATGGTTTCTCATTAATATTTCTGTATTAGAAGAACATATTTTCTCAATTCTTATCAGCCTTCTCTCCCACCAATAGCGTGAGCATTATACACGACTCAATTCCACTCTAATTTTCTTCCTTCTACTCACTCTCACTTTTGGTTTTACCAACCCCCCACAGGTTTAACTAATAGATGTTAATGTAAATTATTCTAAAATATATCAGTGGGCTTAAGTTTTATGACAGAGTTAGGCATTTCTAACTATATTCTGCATAGTGAGTGGCGTCCAGATGTCCCAGCGAAATAGTAATTGTGTCAGGTCTAAATTTAAACCAATTAATACTATGGTCTCAAAATGACTCATCTGACATTTTTATTTGTTTATTATAGCATAGTTGTTTCTTTGTTTTGTTTTGTTTTTTCAGTCATCCACTAGGCATAACACTTAAGAATTATCCTTGACTCCTCTCTCTGCCCCTCTCTGGCATTTGTCCAACTCTCTATCACTTCTAATACAACAGTTTTCATATTTGGTGTTTGTTTGTTTTTTTTTATATTGTACCATTGCCATCATCCTGAATGAATTTCTTATTATCTCATTATTCTGCTTACAAATTTTCCTGTTTCTACTTGCCTCGGTAAATTTTATCCTATTTATATCCACCAGACTTTCCTATTGCTTATAAATTGGAATGTAACCATTCAAAATCCTCTTAAATATGTCCCAATTTTATTTCTTGATTTTTTTTTTTATTTCAACAGTCAGATAGATTCCAATGCCTTCACAGTACTCCCTTTTACCCCATCCCCAGGCCAGTCGGAACTGATTTCCTCCCTGTCCCAAATGCCTTATCTTAATTTCTCTATGTGATTTCCAGCATCTGCGCACACCTTCTACTGAGTTGTGAATCCCTTGCCATAATATGATATCAATAATAATTTAATAAAGAGTACTTAAAAAGCAGTGTCCAAAATACTATTTTAATTCTTATTTGTAGGCAAATTAAATATCAAGCTTCTTTATATTTAAATTACCTAGCAAATAGTATATATACTGCTGATTTTCCAATTATCAAATTTCAAAATAATCATACCCGTGTTATTAAGGGTTTACTACATAATTATATAATTTTGTTTAATATATATATAATCATTTGTTATTCTAAATGGTTTAGAAATCAATTGGGTACAAGCCTTTTTAAATTTCCCCTTGAGTTGCAGAATTATGATGCACATTTTAAACATCTTAACCTTCTTGCTTTAATCATTCAAGGGTATTTTCAATATGTCATTTAAATTTACTTAAAATAAAAGCCACAACTTTCATTCTGCAGAATCCAAACACCTATTTACCCCTAATTGTCACTATGAATTATACTTCTATAAGTCTACATCTTTAATCAAAAATACAGAATGGAGCGGGGCACGATGGCTCACACCTGTAATCCCAGCACTTTGGGAGGCAGAGGCGAGAGGATTAACTGAGACCAGAGGTTTGAGACCAACCTGAGCAACTTGGGAATCTCACTTCTACAGTGAATCAAAAAATTAGTCAGGCCTGGTGGCATGAGCCTATAGTTTAAGCTACTTGGAAGACTGAGGCTGAAGGATTGTCTGAGCCCAGCAGGTTGAAGCTACGGTGGCCGTGAGTGTGCCACTACACTCCAGCCTGGACAACAGAATGATACTTTGACTTTAAAAAGAGAAAAACAGAAAGGATCAGAACTCCCTGAATCCTAAGTCATATGTGTTGCAGTATTCTATTTATAATGGCAGGTAGATTTTCTATTTTTAAAAAATCCTTAATTTAAATTATTTAGAAAAAATGTATAAAATAGCTCATAGTGTTTAAATTTAGAGTTCTTCAAAATGTTTAATCTTAAACTACTCTTTAGTGTCTAAGTGTTTTTATTTGATTGACCATGGAGTGATTTTTAAGTTTTATTTCCTACTTGTAACTCTTGGAACTTTATTTATTTAAGAGAAATAAAACTACTACCAGTGGTCTTGTCATCCTCAAAAAAAATATGTTCTAGCATTATTCATTCTCAAAACAATTCAGTAAGTTGGAGTCCATTTTTTAACTGTTTCTAAAAAACGATAGAAAGAAAATTGACATTAGGTTATTATAAGACAGTCCCTTGACACATGCATTGAACATACCTTTATTTTGAAGCTCAATTGAATCTATTTGCTAATACATTTTCTAATTACTAATATATTTGCTAATAAAATATGTTTGCTAATACATTTTCTTTCAACCACTGTGAAACCTTAAAAAGGAGGTAGATGACTAAATTATTTTCTATCTAAATTCATGGCAAGTTAAGGTTTATTCAACTTTGGAAGGCTTAATTTCAGATAGGTTCTTCCCTCATTGCTACAATAATTTTCCCACTACATTGCTTATTTTCAAGTCATTCAGTTTATTTTTCTTGGTCACCTCCCCTGTGTTTCTTGTTACTCTGCAGATCTCAAAAAAAACCTTTATCCTCTTTATCCATTCTTCAGCCAATGCCACATAGATCATTTGCACTATTGTTCCAGTTTGGGGGTGTGATGGGTGGTAAAGATTTAATGTCCAAACACACTATTGTGTCTTTAAGTCTGTAAAATGTCTGTGTTTTGTGAGAGTTTTGGAATATGTTCATAAACTTGATTTCTCAGTGAATATTGAGAAGGCAGCACTAGAGCAATAAAGCGTAAGTAACATGCATTAGATAAAAGACTCTTTACAGACATGGTCTTATTTGATATTCAAAACAACCAGAAAGTAGCCAACATCATCCAAATTTGACAAAAGGAGAACTGAAATTACCTAATTAAGGACCGTTTTTAAGTTCTTACAGACAGAAAATGATGAAAATTTATTTTGAACCCATGACCAACTTCTCTGCTTACACTCCTTCCACCATATTCAGTTCCTAGATAATTTAAGAGAAGTACTAAAAAAATTTCACACTTAGTAGGGCAGCAGTGGCACTTGTAGTCATCAATCACACATCTAAGAAGATAGTTTACATAACTGTTTTCACAAGGTAAGGGCCAAATCCTGAAAAGGTTTAGGATATAGTGTTCCTGGTATAGCTCATCGTCTGGCCTTTGGTCTCTGCGCCTTTCAATATAGAAGCCTCTGAGAGTTTGCCTACATTCTCAGAGAATCAAAGTGACAGCTCACTTGTCCCTATGCCCATAGAGTAGCACACAACTTCTAAATAAAGAATCTGTGGAATTGCCTATTTCAAAGGGGATTTCTGAACTCTTTCTGCCTTAGCTGGAAGAATTTCTCACTAGTGTACTGAACAAAGTCAGATCAAATGCTCCAAATGCAGAAATCACTTGGGAAGCAGGAGTGGTTTCAACAAATATGTATTGACTGTCTTCTACTGAGCACATTTTGTTCTAAGCACTATAAGAAATGCATACATAAATTATATACAAATATTTCTCTTGAGGACCTCTGGTATGAATAAAAAAATGAAGACCTACAGTTAACTATGCCTAAGAGAAAATTTAAGATATGTCTGTAAATAGTACATGGCAGGAACTCTGGGTTTCCAAAATACAGAAACAACAGGTTATTTGTTTAGGATGCTATGAAGTGCTATTATTTAAAAAAAAATAAAATAAATTTAAAGACAGCATTTGCTAAGGAGTTTCTGGGATTGCGTATTTATCTGTGGCACATATATTAACATGTCAACAAATATATTCTGTTTCCTGCTCTTGACACTATCCCTATACAAAGAATTAGACACAGTTTAGTTCTCAAGAAGAATGATCTAAGAAATATACATACATCAATAATGTTTTATACAACATTATGAGTTGCATGATAAACTTTATAAAGAGACACAAAGGAGAGGGACTGAGTCTTCTGTGGAGAAAGGGCAGGAGAGTTAGACAAAATTTCATGAAGTTAGTGAATTGATACCTTATCTATACAACTACAAAAACTTTTTTGTCTTGATATCATACTGAGCAAGACAAAATTTCATGAAATTAGTGAATTGATACCTTACCTATACAACTACAAAAACTTTTTGTCCTGATCTCAAACCAGGCAAAGTGGGGACCAAAGGGAGGTCCAAACTTTACCTGTATGATGACATCTTGTATATCTAATCCTGAACTGTACCCCACATCTTTAAAATTAAAAGATTAAAAGAAAAAAACTTTTTTGTTGTACATGAAAACACCACAAACATTCACCAAGCACTAAATCTAGTGTTAGTCTCCAGGTTGCCACTAGCAATACCAAAAGAATAGATCAAGGACATAAAGGAATTCAATATCATGAAAAGTTAAAAATCCTGGTGGTATATTTTTTTAAGCTAATGCTTTAGCTGTTATGACATAAAATAAAGCCAAAGTTATCCCAAGAGTTTGTTCTTCACATATTTTCAAGTCCTTGTTTTTCCAACTAAAATGTAGGCTCATGATCAAAAACAGGCAAAATGTGAACAAATACAATCTCAATTTAATTTGAAAAGTATTAAGTTCTGCTCCTAGTTATAAATTTTATTATACTCTCTTTTTTCAAAATGCATTTCTAAAATAGTATCCATTTATTTATTTTAACAGCAGATTTTTGAAGTTAAAGATTATTCATGTCCACAGATTTTGAGTCCTATGTGGATAAATAAGAATGCCATTTCTATTTAGTTTATATTCTTTTAACAGTAATTTTTAAAGATATTATTTCATACTTATACTGCATTGAGGCTTTCACCCACTGGCAGCTGCGTATTATCTGAGGAGCAGAATGGGCGATGTGTCAAGGAAGAAAATGATTCTCCCAGGAGCATATGTTTCCAGGTCTGTAACAAATATCAAGGGTGTGTGGGCAGAGTAACATTTGCTATGGAATATTAAAGAATTAAAGACCGAATTTTTTAATTCTCTGAGCAATTCACACCAATTCTACTGCATATTTTAAGCCTAATTGCCAATACAATAAGAAATTTTCAGTCACCTGCACATGAATCAAATGAATTTCTGCTCCAAATACATTTCAGTCCCCACAAAGGACTCATGTATTTGTTTTTGCTTAGGTGTAATAAGAAAGATGTTTTTGTCCTCTCCTTTCATCCTTTCCTTCATCATTCAGTGGTACTTATTAAATCTTTTTTTTTTACTTCAACAGAAAATATACCCACAATATTTTGTTGCTCAACAGATAACAGCATCCCGTTAGCTAATGGAAATTGTACCCACTTTTTTATGTAGCTCAGTAACTTAGAGGATATTTTTAATGTAAGAGGTTTTTGTGATTTGCATGTTATGGTTTATTCTTAAAAGATATGGCTTCCACCTTCAGGTAATTTAAGTGACAGGCTGTGTATTTGGTTTCTTCAACAGCTACAAAAGCAAACAACAAAAACAGAAAACTTATGAAGAAATGAAATCTCAGGCTTTTCTTGGTACCAAGAAATAATTGGGGGGAAAAAATAGATTCAAGATCCGATTTTTTGAAAAGGTTAAAATTAACAATTCATTAAATAATTTTGTTGTGTTTGTAGATTAGTAACTCAAAAGTCATTACTTCAAAACCTGTATGTTATCATATAATAACAGAAAAGATTAAAAAAGAAATATCAACTATATTTATAAGAATTAAATTGTGCCAAAACTTTTAGCAATTTAAAATTGATGAGAATGTCTTAATTGACATTTCTCCAGTATCTTTACTCTCTCTGACCTTTTTTCTCACTAATCTTCAACCTGATCAAGGAGCTCTAAACAAGCTAATCTAATTACTTAGCCTTTGTACTTCCTTTTTAAAATGTCTTCTGCACAACTGCTCCCTGCAAGTACTTAGAATACTTTCCACCACTTATCTCCTCTTCTTTATCTTCTCCACTCTCAAGGGGGCTACCAACTTCCCCCAGCATAGTCCCAGGGCCTCTGAGCCACAGTCACTTTACTCCTTTCTCTGAACCAGTGTAGCACGTGACTCTTAGAATGTGTGAAGCCTAATCCAGGGACAAGTAGTGACATTTTCAAAATATCTTTATAGGTGGAACTGAGGGGGTGACAGACTGGCAATATGAAAAAGTGGTTTAGGAGGACCTGAAGTAAAACTGTTTCCTTAGCCAGCACACAATCTTGACTTTGAATCTTAATTGCTAGTCAATAAAAAAAAATAGCAACATGCCCTAATGATACTTATTCACACTTTATATAAGATTGCAAAAACAAGCCAGGCACAGTGGCACATGCCTGTGGTTCCAACTACTTGGAAGGCTGAGGTGGAAGGATCCTAAGACCAGCAGGGTCGCGGTGGCTGTGAGCGTGCCACTGCCCTCCAGCCTGGGCGACAGAGTAAAACTCCAACTCAAAAAAAAAAAAAAAATTACAAAAACATTTTCATTGGCATACATTCTCATAAGTCACCCCTTGGTACTTCTATACTGGGCAATTACCATGTCTTATTCTTCTGTTGCATAAATTAAGGAAAGCCTGCAATAGCACTATGTGCATAGTAAATCCTAGATTCATTCAGCAACTTCAATCAACAACTAAATGAAGAAATTATTTCTAGACTGGGTCAGGTGGCCTACTAATACAGTCTTTGTATCATGTATCTTCTTTTGTACACATAAAATACTTTATATTTATATATGTATATGGACAATTGTTTTTAAAGTTCCATTTCTCCAACTACGGTGGCTATAACATGATCAAGGACCACATCTATTTCTGCTTCTTGTTGTATCCTCATTTTCTAACTAACATAGTATAGTGTGTGCAATTAGAGTTAATTCTCTATTGAATAAGTGAATAAATATTCATGACTTGAATAAATAAAGACTTTGCATTGTAATCTCAGTCTACAAGTATCTGTTTTTTGAATATTTTATTGTCTTGGGCAAATCAGTATTATGAAAATGCAGACAAACTGGGAGACATCCAGAAAAAAAGAGGGGGATGATTAAAGAAAAAAAAAATCCTAATGTGTGGGAAAATATTTTAAAGTCTAAATATCTAAAACTTGACGAGATTAAAGCTATGAAGAAATGTGAACATATTCCACACATTCTTTTTTTTTTTTTTTGAGTCAAGATCTCGCTGTCGCCCTGGTTGTAGTACAATGGCATGATCACAATGATCATGGTTCACAACAGCCTCGAACTCCTGGGTTCAGGGGATCCTTCCACATCAGCATCCCAAGTAGCTGGAAATACAGGTGCATACCACCATGCCTGGCTAATCTGAGTTTTTTTAGAGATGAGGTTTTGCTATCTTGGCCAGGCTGGTCTTGAACTCCTGGTCTCAAGCAATCCTCCTGCCTTGGCTTCACAAAGTCCTGGGACTAGAGGCATGGGTCACCATGACTGGCCTATTCTATACATTCTTAATGGTAAAGTGAGGACCTGGTTTGACCAGTATAGTAAAAGGATAAGCAAGAGCCACGGAACCTATGGTGGTTAATCCTAAAAACCTCTGATGTTTTCAGAAAATGAGCCACACAAAGACACAGTAAGAGTGCTTATGGGTATATTTTTCAACCATCAGTAGCCCTGGAGGTCACCGAGTAGTCTGTCATGAGATCAGAGTTCAAGGGTTATTCTCTGGCCTTACAACAAACCTCCCCAGAGAGAACCATGCTGGTCTCTGTGGATGGAAGATACCATTCTTAATATTGCTTGCTGCAAAACAAATATCCAAGAGAAAACTATTAGTTTCATTCCCATTAGTTTTATACCACCCTTTCTCTTGGTAAAAGTTATGTCAGATTTTTAAAGAAATAGAAGTATTTTAGATTTACAAACCCCTTTGCATTGAAAACTATAGAGTTTTCTAAGAAATTTCAAGAAAAAAAAATTGTTTGAAACATTTTAAGTACTAGCACAGTGTCAAGAGCACTGTAGGTTCTGGAAAAATATTAGCAGACTTGGTCAAGATCACTTGGCCAGTTAGTGGCATTTAAGACTTTGGGCCATATTTTCTGGTACTAACTTAGAACTCTCTCTATTTAATGTCGTACATCAGATTTATTTTGATTTTATATTTTTATACAAAAAATTTTTATACCACAACCATAGCACAATTTCCATGTGTGTGTGTATAGATTAAAGGAAAATAATCCACATTGACTATCAAAATAGAAAGTCACAAATGCAAAATGATATATTTTCCTCTAGCTCTATTCCAAATAAGTACTATTGAAAATGCATAAGCATCCTAGATGACAGATTCATAATTTGGACTTAGCTGATAGCCATTTCTAAATTCTGATCTTTAGTAATAGTAGCAGATAAGTATTATATTATATTATATTACAAAAACCTGATGTAATAAGCATAATGTTGGATTTTTAAAAAATATTTTCCAACTTGATTGCTTTTTTCATTTAAAACAACTTTATTAAAAAATAATAGGTCTGCAATTTAAGCCAAAATCATGATCCACTGGCATCGTGTTGTCAGCTGAATTAATGTTTATTATTGACCAGAACAAATTCCTTGGTGTTGGTGGGGGGGACATAAAACTAATGAGGAATAGTAGTGTGGCGTAGTGGAGAGGAGATTAGATTGAATGTAGAAGGGCTGAACTTCTGATATTTAATATTACCTAGATCTTATAATTTTGAGGAAATGCCTCCATGCTCTATTTACTTCCTTATTAAAAATGAACCTAGAAAATTTGCAATAATCTTCTCAAATCTGAGAGTTTTGGTTTGTAGAAGTTAATTGTGTGTCAGAGCAAGAGACTGAGAGAATTAAAGCAAATTTTAAGAAATTTACTATAAAAACTAATTTGGGCAAAGCAGAGAAGAGATAGAATAAAGAATCCTTGTGAGGGGAAAAAATAGGTGAGATGTGGAATCACCTGTATTTAGGAGAAGAAAGCTGAAGGAGTCAAATATAACCTTCAGGTCTTATGCCAAATAAACTAGAAAAAGATAATGTGAACATTTTGAGAATAGATGTGGGGGAAATTATAGGTTCAGTTTTGGAGATAATGAGTTTAATATGTTTCACATTCACATGGCAGAAGACAGTTGGAACTGTAACACTCTAAAACTCAGAAGTGATGCCAGGACTGGGGAAACAGCTTAGGAGTCTTTGTATAGATTTGAGAACTGAATCTATAATGGAACATGAGACTTCCAAGGGGGAAATTAGAGATAGAGAAAGAGCCAAAGTGAAGGTCATGGGTCACAGGCAGTAAGAAGATGAACCAGCAAATGAGGCTAAGATGAAAAACTCTGAGAGAAGGATACAATGGGTTGGCATAGAAAGACCAAGAGAGCGTTACAAAATTGATGGAGTAATCAGGACAGTCAAGTAAATTTAGTTCTCATGTCTCTTTATAAATCTTAATATTTATCTCTGCCATTAATTGTATCATTGTGATAGTGAGGTTTTTCTAAAATAAAAAATTAATATTTCATAAGATTCTATTTTAGACATAGATACATATTTGCCTAACTCTGTGATTAGGCTAGATTTCAATAACTTTATCCAAGTCATTACATAACAATGTCGGTCAGTGTGAAATAGTATGTAAGAATAGTTCACCTAAATATAGTATTGGTGGCACATTTTTACTTCTATCCAACTAAGTTTTATTTCAATTAAATAAAAATTTTCATCCTTTGCACTTAGCGAGACATCAAGTGTAAATAATGAAAACAACTAAAAAACTTGGCATAACATGATCAATTCAGATGATAATTCATATTTCAGATGGGAAAAATGGATTAGGAAAAGCCCAGAGACAGTAGACTACAGAATGATATCTTCAACATTTGAATTAATCCTGGCAGATAGAAGGTACTCTAAATATATTTGTTTTATTAATGAGTGATTAAGTGACTGAATTATCAGGCAAGCCTTGGAAAATCACATGATTCAATTAGTTGTAGATGGCATCAAGACTAACCGAGGCAATTCTGGTTACTAATAATGTGATCATTCTCCACCCATCCTTGAGTTATCCAAAATGACTGTCTTCACAGAAAAACTTGACATCAAACTGCAGAAACCTGGCTTTAAAAATTGAATTATTATAAATTGTTGATGAGAATATTTTACCAGAAAATATAATCTGTAAGATCATCTGTCATACTTCAATAGCTACTGTAACAGCTACATTTTTAAAATGTGCATATTGATTATCTTTAAAAATGCAAATTTGCCCAAAAGAGTTGATACTAGCTTAAGAATCATATGCATAAAAGTGTAGTGAGTGATGAATATGAGTGTGAGTGACTTCATAACTGATCTCGGTAGCTGTTTAGTTCTCCTAGTTCCAGCCAGTAATTACTACCAAGCTTTGTAACAAATTCCTAAAAATGAGGTTGAAGATAAAAAAATGAAATACACTTGCCTAGAAGGGAGAGAGAAGGGGTTGATGAAACAAGATCTGAAAGGTAGAATTTGGACAGGCAACATAAAGAGAGAAGGAGGAATGAAATATGCCAACTAGTAAAAAACTGTAGAGTATTTGAGAGGCTGAAATTAACCCTTGCAGAGGAAAGAGAGAATTCTGGGGAGAAGTCAAAAATAGGACAGACAGAACAGGTACAACGGAGTTTCTTTTTTTTTTGAGTTGGAGTCTCACCCTGTCTCCCAGACTGGAGTGCAGTGGCACGCTCACGGCCACCACAGCCTCGACCTACTGGGCTCCAGTGATCCTTCGGCCTCAGCCTTTCAAGTAGCTGGAACTACAGGAGCGCGCTACCATGCCCGACTTATTTTTGGTTTATTGTAGAGATGGGGGTCACGCCAAGTTGCCTGGGCGGGTCTCGAACCCACAGGCTCAGGCAATCCACTCGCCTCGGCCTCCCAAAGTGCTGGGATTACAGGCTGAGCCACCGAGCCTGGCCCATAACAGAGTTTCCTTATAAAGGAATTTACAGTCAATAGGATTTGGAATTGATACGTAAAGCAACAGAAAAGTTTGAAAAAATTTAGGAAAAGAAGAAATCAAGTTATCCCTCTTTGCTGACAATATGATTCTATACCTCGAAAGTCCAAGAGAATCTGTCAAAAACCTTCTTGCACTGATAAAGGACTTCGGCATAGTCTCAGGGGTACAAAATCAACATACAAAAGACAAGTTGCATCCTTATACACCAACAATAAACAGGCAGAGAACCAAATAAAAAACACAGTCCCATGCACAATAGCAACAAAAAAAGATGAAATATCTTGGCATCTTCCTAACCAGAGAAATGAAAGGCCTTTACAACAAAAAAACTGCTCAAAGAAATCAGGGATGACACTAACAAATGGAAAAATATCCCATGCTCATGGACTAGAAGAATTAACATTAAGATGTCCATCCTAGCCAAGGCAACCTACAGATTTAACGCAATCACCATTAGATTACCAGCATCTTTCTTCTCAGACCAAGAAATGGCAATACAGAAATTCATATGGAAACATAAATGACCACGAATAGCCAAAACAATCCTCAGCAAAAGAAACAAAGTGGGAGGTATCACACTTTCAGACTTTAAACTTTATTATAAGGCTACAATAATCACAACAGCTTGGTACTGATACAAGAACAGGCATATAGAACAATGGAACAGGATAGAGATTCCAGAAGCAAAACTTCAATTTCTCAGCCAACTCTTCTTTGACAAAACTTCCACTAACAACCACTGGGGAGAGGAGAACCTGTTCAGTAACTGGTGCTGGGAAAACTGGCTGACCACATGCAGAAGATTAAAAAAAGACCCCTACCTATGACCGTACACAAAAATCAACTCTAAATGGATCAAAGACCTAAACATACTAATACTAATTCTGAGGATATAGGTAAATATATTCTCAAACCAGTTTGCAATAAAATAACTGAATTCCATCAAGTAATTAAAATTTAAAAGTTATTAGAGAATTAAGTCAAATTAACTGAATAAAGTAGCTTTATTTGGCCTGAAAGTACATGCTTGTGGTCTAAGTGTTTGGAACAGAAGGTTGCCATATTAAATAGTACAGAAATGCAAATGATATAATGAAAAAATATGAAAAATATTCTGCAAAACACCAGATATATTTTTTAATTGAAGAGACTTGTAGCTTTACCGATGCTGTTTTCCTGTTAATTAATTCTGCTCTTGGCCTTTATTTGCTAAACGATTATTATGCTATCTTTCTTTTTTAAACTAACCTTTGTTTTAGAATAGTCTTAAACTTACAGAAAATGATAAAGATAGCACAGAATTTCCATATATCCCACACCAAATTTCCTCTACTTTTACATATTACATTATTCATAAATAATGAACTGATATTAACACATTATTATTAGCTAAAGTCCATACTCTACTCAGATGTCCTTTTTTTTAATCCAATGTCCATTTTCTGTTGTAGGGTCATATTTGGGGCACCACATTACAGTTTAGCTGTCATGTCTCCTTAGCATCTCTGTGTTGTGATAGTTTTTGAGACTATTTTTGTTTTTGATGACCTTGACAGTTTTTGGAATACTAGTTATGTATTTTATAAAATGACCCTCAAAATCCAGATTTATATGATTTTTTTTCTCATGATTAAACACGAGTTATGGGTTTAAGGAAGGAAGATAACAGAGGTAGAGGTTGTATCATGTCAATAGTATATACTCTCAGTATGATTTATGATTGTTAATCTTGATCAACTAGCTGTAGTGTTGGTTAGTTTTCTCAACTCATTCTTTAAAAGAAGTCACTATGGGTTGCCACAATTAAATAATGGGAGTTACAGTCCACTTACTTGAATGTAGAATTTTTCTCTTCCATTTATCTACTATTAATTCATGTTTATATCAGTATGGTTTCACAGACACTTGGGTTGTAACTCAATTTTACTTTTACTTAGTTGCTCAATTTGTTCCATCTTTGGCCACCAGAAGCTCTTTAGATTATCTTTTCAAATTCCACCCAAGTATCCATATTCATTACTGGCTTTTTCAAGTAGCACAATTCTTTGCTTATATCAACATCACAAGTGAGGGTTAAAGGTGACAGAGAAATGTGTTTGTCTTCAAATAAAGTTTTCTATAGTTACAATCAACTGATAAAAAACATTCTAAAATAGACTCCTTAAGCCAAGGTCAGAAACTTGATCTTATGCTCACTACCACAAGAAAGGCACAGCAGAATCATTCTGGTACTAACTTTTATTTCATTACTCGTTATTTCAAGTATAAACACACATATGCTGCTAAATTATTTTCCATTATTTATTATTTTCATATTCTATGTTAATTTTTCTTGCAATGTCTAAGGCAAAATAATTTTTCCTCACTGACAAATGAACATATCAAGATATTTAATTAATAAGAGAAAAACTTCCAGTTAGTATACTCAGGTTTCTATGGGATAGTTATGCTTTAAATGTTAAGATAATATTAGAATGCTAATTTTAATTGACTTTTAGTTGCTATATACACACATACATATGCCTTTAAGGTGTTTTTTATGAGTTATGTAAATTAGCTCTGAGATAAATAAACAAACAATTTAAAATTTTAAAATATCTCCATGAGAAGAATTTAAAAGTCTCTGTTTTTAAAGTACCACATAACTCGCAACTATCAAAACTATTCAATAAAATAATTAATAAAGAGAGAAACATACATTCTACCAAAAAAATATATTTCTAAATCGAATATCTTCTATCTACATATATACCATATTTGTTTATAATTTAATGTTAATCTTACATTATAAACTCTAACAAAGTTTTGTGAGTTAAATAAATATTTATTTTGTGAATTTTACAAGTACTAGTAATATTGCATTTTATTGGATATAACTTAAGAAATTTTGTGTCATCTTCCATTTCTTAGAGTTAATTTAATATTAGGTGTATTTTCAGTCATTACATATAAATCAGAAGATAATGATACCAAGTGACAAGATTTTTTAATATCATAAATGCTGAATAGTTTTATTAATATATTTTAGAGAAGAATGAAAAAATGTATGTGTGGAAATTAAAATATTAAAATACAGAATAAATGCATTTTCAATAAGATATGCATGGATATAAAAACACTTACTGTATACTGTATATAAATGGCACATAAGTTCAGGATTCTCAATTATTGCTACTTGTAAAATACATATAAGTGGAAATATAGATTCCTGGAAAATATGATTTGATAACTTTGCTGGAACCAGTATCCTCACTACTACTCTGATTTTTTTCAGATATATATTGGGAGAAATATACTGCTACATACTTCAAGATAGTGTGCAGCACCCACCTCATATCAAGACTGATACTAGCTTGGCTCCAGATTCAGCTTTGGCATAAAATCAACTTTTGTCCCTCAAGATATTTTAGGCCAGCCAAGTCCTCTCTCGCACTCTATCTGCTAGTCACATTATGTTTGTTACCCATCCAAACCTTTTCTTGGTTATTCCTTTCATAAACACACTGGATCTTAATAGTGGTTCACCTAGAACACTGGTTTGCTAGCCCTATTGAGTCATTAGTTATCCTTGATTCAAACACATCTACCAGCCAAGCCCAAATGTGGATTGTGGCTACCATCCAAATACTCTCTACACACAGGACTGCTAAACTGTTAGAGAAAATTCACACAATTATGCCAAAGATGGCACAACAAATTTATATTCTTCAACCTAGCCCCATTTGTCATACTTTACCATATCTTTTGACCTTTCCCAGGATCATCCCAAGGTATTAAATCAGCTTTAGCTTCAGGAAGAGCCAAGTAAGCCTAATATGATCTAAGGATCATCCCTGGATAGCTCCTATCACACACTTGCACCCAAGCAGTTTGTTCACTTCCTTCCATTTTGAAAAATTTATTTTCTATCCTAAACATAAAAAATGAATTAAGGTACATAAATTTGATAAAAAATTTCAGTGTGAATCTGCTTCAATCAAAATACCATGAATAAATGGTTTATGCCAAATCTTTTTCTGTTTTAACAGATGAGAAGCTAAAGAGTGAAAAGGGAAAAGGCTGCAAGAAAAGGTCGATGAGCAAACCAGGGATTATCACACTTCACAACTTTGCCAAGGCTCAGCCCTATTGTTCATTAACTGGATCAACACAAATAAGAAGCTATCTACTGCAGCTGTGTGCATGCATCTCTGCTTCACACAATTTATAAGGTATGCAGATGCATGTATGCGTATGTGTATTTTTACATGGCTGGACTTCCTACAAACACGTTTTATTCCCAGAAGATATGTTTTTTGAGGCATTGATTTATTTCAAATTTTCATATATACCTTATTACTTAGCTTTTTAAATATGATCGACTTTGTCATCACAAATATTGTCTTCTAAATCTTCAGGAAAATAGTCAGATTTTAATATGTATCTTATGATTACATAAAGAGCAATATAAGTATGATTTTCTCTAGAAAAACATGCACATGCATAAAAAAATCTACACACACCTTATATTTTTATTGATAAATCATATACCTTAGAGGTCATATTAAATCCATTATATCCATAATTGTCCTATTAATTGATTTGTCTTTTGTACAAAAAATAAGAAGAAAATTTTTAACATGTTTAAAACAAGATATGTTTGGAGCATGTCTTCAAACAAAACACACAGGCCACTCAAATAAATGGTAGTAGGAAGGAACAAAACCAAAAGGAAGTAGGAGACATAAAAACTCTGAAAGGAATTTGAAAAAAATAAAACAAAAAAAACCCAGGAAAGAATAGAGTGGCTAAAATGACCAGAGAACATTTGTGGTCTCAAGATAATGGAATATGAATTATAAATAAATTATAAAAGAATGAAAAGTAAAGGAACGGTCATTTATGTGTTGAAAGATTTGTGAGAAATCTGATCCTTGAATGAGAATATAATCAAATATCATGGCAGAAGAAAAGAGGGCAAAAGTTGTGATGACACATTATAGAAGAAAAAGACATGTAGTATCATCACTGAGAAGTACTGAACTTCATTGAGAAGTACTGATTATTGAGAAGAACTGAAATCTATCATTTATCTATCAGCTATCTGTCTGTCTATTTATCCATTGATCTATCATCAGTCTATATGCCCTAACACCCAACTGATACTCATAGGAAATGATTCAAAATGTTATCAGAGTTGTTTCATTACAACTGTCATCTGCTAGGTGTTCAGTTCTGTCCTCACATATGCCTTTCACCTGTGGTTACCTAGCTAATGCCTATTTGTCTTTAAATTCTAAGTGCAACTGCCACATTTTTTTATTGAGACTTTTCTGGATTTGAATAAACCTTTAGCTCTATTCTTCCATAGATTACCCTATAGTATACCTTCGTCAACAGTGATCACCTCTCATGGTTTGTTTCCTGCATATCTTTTATACAAGACTGTAAGGTAACAAAAAAATAGTATCTGCCTTTTACACTGCTCCACCTTGGGTCAGGCTCAGTATTTGGCACATACTACGTGATATACACATAATAATCTGTATTAAGCTGAATTTCATGGCTGTGGAGTCTCAGATAATTTTTTAGAGCCCTGCTTCACAAATTCCCTTGAAAATTTCACTTGAAAGTTTTCTGACTCTGACTTAGTATGATCGTGTGAGTTCTGTAACCTAGTTCCTTTTATTAGCTTAACCCCTAAGAATAGCTACTTGGCTAGGATTGTCCATTTAGCTTTTTATTTTCATGTTGTCTTAGATACATATACTTTACTTGGAATAATAAGCACAAATACAGAGACACATGAAAGACCATAGTATATATACTGAAAGAAGAAAAATGTAGTAGAAACAAAGTTTGACATTAAGTTTGAAAGACAGAAGTGGTGCCACACTTCTGTCTTTCAAACTTAATGGCCAATGGATGAGTCATAACAGTAAAAGGAAGAGGACCCGATCCATGGTAGCTTTGATGAAGAGGAGAAGAAAAACACTGGAGATATTTAGAAAGTAGAATAAGTAAAACAAAGTGATCAGGGTATGTGTGTGTGTGTGTGTGTGTGTGTGTGTGTGTGTGTGTGTGTGAACACCAGAGGCTGAATGTCAGGGGAGAGTAAGTAGGAACCTTGGAGAGCAACAAGATGTAGGGTTAAATGCTACTGATAATCACTCAATCCTTAAGGAAGAATTTACTGTAAAGCAGATTTGAGCATCAGGTCAAAGGTGACAACATCAACGAAAGAAGCAGTTGGATATGTGTCTGGTGCTGAGGAATATGGGCTGGGCTGAAACACATCAGGGAATCATTAGCATGTAGGGAGTGATATTTCAAAAAATAATAATAGATGATCTTTTCCAAGGATAATATATAAAATGAGAAGAAAAGAGACCTTGAAGATAGAGATTGAGGACTATCAACATTTAAGCTAAAGGTGAAAGAGTTGATACAAGAGAGGAAATTTGAGAAGCAGTAGGCAGAGATATAGGAAGATATCCTAGGAGAAGAAAGACAGAGACATCAATAAGGGTTCTGAAGTACCACTAAGAAGTCAAATTAAGTAAATTCTGGAGGACTAAATGACAATTACAAAATGTATTTTTTATTTATTTGGTTTGTTTCATTTCATTTTGATGTTCTGTTTTGTTTGTGCAAGGTAGTGCTTGAATGAACAGCCACGTAATAAGGGATAAAGAGCGATGACAAGCAAGAGACACAATGAGTATAAATTCCTCTTTTCTAAAGTCTAGGAAGGTAAAAAGTCAATTATGGAAATAGCAACATAAATGAGAGACAAAGGTCTGTTTTGTTTTGTTTAAATTGCTTTGAGTATGTTTCTTATAGAGAAAGAATTTAAATGTACCCATGTTAGGAAGGATAAAAAATGAAATACATTTTGAAGTTATCCATTATTACAGAAAATACTGCCCTTGAAGACTGGTGATAACATCATCTACCTCATTTTTCCAAGAATTTTAAAATAACACTATTTTTAAACAAAAGTTTCATCAGGATTTTGTCTAACTTTCCAGTATATCTGTTGTTTTCTAATTCTGTTTGAGATTCAGTTTCCTCAGGTTATTTCTACAACTCTACAGTCCCAATAAGTAATCATAGTTGATAATTGGTTTTGGATGAGTGATTCCCTGAGGTAAAATATCCTGTTATCTGACCTCAAAAAAAAAAAAAAAATACAGAAGAAACAGTCTCAGAGGTATGGCAGTGTTATTGTTATCGGGGGATTTCTCAAGCACCTATATGCCACAAGAAACCTCACATGTTTCTTGCCTTTCTTAGTTGCCTTTGCTTTAGAAGACTTGAAGTCTAATAATAACCTTCCTAAATTTTTCCAAGCAACTGTAATCCATTATTATGCTAATGAACTCCAATTTATAAGCCATCTACTATGTGACATTTATATGCTGAGAACTTAATGGCGAACATCGATCTTTTGGGGTAAAAACTGTGTCTCTCCTCAATAATATTTGTGGCTAAGTTTTAGAGCCTCGTTCTATTTCCATACACCTCCTAATGACTTCATCAAGAGTAGAGCTCTTCATTGCTATTTTCATTTAAATAGTCTGCTCATTTTGGTATGTAAATGCTACCATTCAGAAGCATACTGAAAGACATAATGAAAGGAAATTAAAAGTATTTTTAGGAAGAATGTTTTCATTGGTTCTTCTATTTTCTGGAGTATTACACTTAAGTAGAATCAAAAGAAGTTATGGTTATTTTGTACATTCCTGCCTGGGTAAGACATTTCCATTCTCAAGATTTACCCTTAACTCTTTACTATCAAATACTTAGCATTTTGAAAAAACTAAAGAGCATCTGAAATAATTAGGTTTTAACACATAAGACTGAAATCAACATGATGAACTAGAAAGGAAGCTCCCAGAAAACTGTAGCCCATGTTTTCCTACTCAAGAATATCGGCTAAATAACTAAAATTCATACAATCAGGACAAAAACATATCATTCTTATTTTATTTTATTTATTTTCAGAAAGCAGGATTTATTAAGAGGACAGAAAAGCTTCCACAGTGGGAGGGGACCCGAGGAGATTGCCCAATAACATATAAATTTTAAAAGTATATTTTTCATTAAGTCTGAGAAAAAGACTGAGTCATTGGATCAGAAATGGCTGAATGCCTCTGGGACAAAGCACAGTGGTCAAGATCCTGGACTCTGGGCTGGATCCCTGGGTTCAAATCTCATTTTTCCCCCTTACAACCTATCATCACTACCTACTTTTCCACAGTTTGGTTTTTCTAAGGTGTAATAGGATGCAAACCGTACTTGTCATAGGGTTAGTTCAAGGACTAAGTGAGATAAATAAAGACGTTTAGAGTAGTGTCCGGCATATAGTTAGAACTTAGCAAGTAATACTGCACTCTGAC
The DNA here is from genome assembly GCA_963574415.1 of Tarsius wallacei. Classification (NCBI taxonomy): domain Eukaryota; kingdom Metazoa; phylum Chordata; class Mammalia; order Primates; family Tarsiidae; genus Tarsius; species Tarsius wallacei. The sequence continues at coordinate 24,329 of CAUYQG010188449.1, read as the reverse complement.
CACTCTGCTGAATATCTCACTAACTGTGTTGATTTTCCCATATGTGACCAATTAAAACATTTCAACAGTAGATATTTCCCACTAAATTACATAATGTAAAAGTAACTATGCCAGATAATGTTTAAAAATCTCTATTTATTATGGGTATTTAAGCCAACATAGAATCATGCTTTTCAATGAAAATGATAGTATTTCTAGGCACACAGAGAGCATATTTTGTGAACTTCATTCCAACTCAAAAAAGTAATGTGGCCACTTCATGTCTAGTTATTGATTATAAAAGAAATTTGGATATATAGGTATTGGGCTGGTTAAAATACTAGATTAAAAAAGTAAAAAGTAGAAAAAGTAGGTATTTTGAGATCACATTTAGTAAAATTATGTTTCTAGGAAAAATCCTATTCAAAAGTCAGTAGTTTCTAAGTATTACCTTACATGGTTGCATTTCCTAGTCACTAAATGTTTATAGCAACGTGCTTATGGTAGCTGTGACACTGATTTAAGAACACGTTTTGGTCATTACTATCTCTTGCTGTTTGCCTGGAGTAAGCGCTCACATAATTAGGGCTAAATACACTGAACTTTTAAAATTAAACCAAGCCTCTGGGAAAGAATCATGGAAATAGATGGTTAAAGGACACCCAGGCAATTAACAAGCATGATAAAGTTAAAAATTGAAGATAGGAAAGTAGGTTAAAAGCTTTTCTCTCTCTTTCTAATATAATTTGTTAATACAGAAGGAATATACATCCGTTTTATTTTACATAGGAAAGAGATATACAGGCAGTCCCATATTTCAGTCAGTAAGTAAATTCCTTTGCTGTTTACCATGGATTTTTCTCTCATTTAAGTATACAATTCTGAAATAATTGTTCATTTGATTGACTCGTGACTTTTAAAACAAGCCTGAAAATGTTTTATGCTTTCTGGAATCACAACAATGCAACAATGAACTAATAAATTTTTTTTAAATGAAAAGTATGTTTAAAAGTATTGATTATTTTTGATGATTTACCCCCCAAAAAAACTAAATCGTTTAAAATATAAAATTTCAGCTTGTCATTAAAGCATCATGATTTTCCCTAGTGGTATATTATTTTGTACAATTTTCCTACTGTAATTTTTTTTCCCTCCACTAAAGGCACATGTCTATGTGTCTGTTTCCTTTACTAAAATATAAGCTCCTTGAAAGGTTGTGACTTTGTTTCATTCTTTTTTCTTTTTTTTTTTGAGTCAGAGTCTTACCTCACTCTGTCACCCGGGTTGATGTAAAGTGGCACACTCACAGCCACCCCAGCGTTGATGTGCTAGGCTCAGGCGATCCTTCTGCCTCAGGCTTTCAAGGAGCCGGAACGACAGGTGCGCTACCACGCCCTGCTAATTTTTTGATATATTGTAGAGACGAGGTCTCCCCAAGTTGCCCAAGCTGGTCTCAAACCCCTGGGCTCAGGCAATCCTCCCACCTTGGCCTCCCAAAGTGCTGGGATTACAGGCTTGAGCCATGTTTCATTCTTTTTTGTGTCTGAAGTACCCACGAGTACCTGAAAATGCCCTCAGCACCCAGTAAATACTTACTAAATAAGTGAGTTCATGTCAATAATCCCACGTCTTTTAGAAAAGTCACTATTACATCTTTATTTGTATTTTTATATTAATCATTAATAGGATAAGAAAATGAAAATATAATGTGATATTTATTAAATATTGACTATGTGTCAGACATCTTGAATATATTATTTTACTATCACAATATCCTTAAGGGGATAGACATGATTTTCTCAAACTTTATAGTTTAGCTTCAATGAGGTTGACCAACCTCTGTTTCAAAACAGCAAGTTAATGAGGGAGGAAAAACAGATTTGCATTTAGTTGGATTATTTTTTATTCCACAAAATAATACCTCCTTTCTATATGAGCTATATTAACCAAATAATAAAGAGATTTGTATCACAAAATATTGGTAATTACAAAAGTTTCAATTCTTCAGAAGAGAGGGAGTATCTATTCAAATCAAATTAAAAGAATTAAGATTCTGACTTTCCTGAGGTTACATCTTGGTCATTTCCTCTGCATAAAGTTGCATTAAATGGCTTTACCTTAGCATTATTAGGGTTTTGTTACAAATGCAAATTAGATATGTGAGTAAAACAGAGAGATAAATAATAATATTGTGCCTTTTTTGCATTATAGCCCAACCTCTCTTTTTCAAAATCAAGACCTCTTTCTTTCCTTCCCCCCTTCCTTTGTACTGTGATGCTGAAAGTCTAGATGCATTAATTAAATAGGGGTGGCAAAATTGTAATTTTCTAATATTATTACCTATTAATGTATCAGCTGAAATAAGTCTATAAAGACACCCCTTCCCTCATCTATTTGGTCACACACTGGTTCAGATCATAAAGGAGGGGTACCTTCAGGAATCATTCTTTACATATGAACTCTAATATAAACATCTGATGAATGTGAATTCATCGTAATTATTTTGAAGCGCATCCTTGGCTTCTTCAAGTGACCTTCTGACTCTTTTTGCTATTGCTCTGGTAGTCTTTAATAAATCTCCTTAATATCTGGTATGTCAGTTGTTCTAGACTTTTAACAACTATTTCCTGCCCCAAACCTTGAATCAGTAATTTATCCTATTCAAATTAATGCAGACTTCTTGTGCAAATCGCATTCTAGTTTCAGTTGCTGTTCTGATCAATTTCTATTGGCTAAGTGTGAAGCACGACTGTTACCAGGTCTGTCAGTTGCTCTAACTTACCGTTGCTTCCTTCCTCCTACACAAATGTTCAAAAAACACAGGTCATGCAGTTGTTGAAGGTTTGTGCCAACTTGCTCAACTTTTAGGTTCATAGGGATAGTTCTGCTTAAAAGTTGTTTATAGTTTTTAGTTTGCGCTTTTGGTCTTGCTATCTATTTGTGCTATTTTTTGTGCAAAAACTAAGCTGCCACTACTAACCCTGTATTTTCAGACTCAAGTTCCCTTTGCTTTTGAAAATTGTATCAACTTCCATTTTCCTCTCTCAGGGTCTATGATAGACCCTCTATTAGTTTTACACAAAGACCAATTTAATAGTGTTCACTCGGGAAATTTTTGGTTGGATCTTTTTTCTTTATTGTACATTTGGTGAACACATTTAAAAAAAATTTGTTTACCACAAAGTTAAAATTCAAAATTACTCCTCTTTAAAATTATTGACTCAATGTTGTATTAATTAAATCTAAAAGGACATAGGGCTAATTTTCTATTGCTTTAAATGTGCACAGTTATATCAAATAACACAATTTGGCAAAATAGGGGGAAAAAAGTAGATGATATATACCAGAAAGTAATGCATTCTTTCTAAATGTCATTACCCAAAGGGAAACATTTTCAACTTTATTCTGATTAAGATAGCATTGATTCTAAAGGCAATGACATTTAAATAGTTTTTATAGGGCTGTGAAATTTTTTTAAAAAGCCAGCCCAAATACAGTGGATTAATGTGAAATTTTTAAAAAGCCAGCCCAAGTACAGTGGATTAATGTTTATGTCTCCCAGAGCCCTGTGTTGAAATTCTAATCCCTAGAATGATGGTGTTGGGAGGTGAGGCCTTTGGGAAATTAGATAATGAGGATAGTGCCCTCATGAATGTTTGGCAATCTTATTTAAAAAAAAAAAAAAAAGACCCCAAGAGATCCCTCACCCCTTCCACCCTGCAAGGTTACAGTGAAAGACAGCCATCTGTGACAAGCAGGCTTTCACCAGACAGCAAATCCACTGGCACCTTGATCTTGGTCTTCTCAGCCTATAGACTGTTAATAATAAATTTCTGTTGTTTATAATCCACCCAGTCTATGACATTTTGTTATAGCAGCCCAAACAAAGACATCAATCTTTCTTTCTTTCTTTCTTTCTTTCTTTCTTTCTTTCTTTTCTGTCTTTCCTTTCTTTTCTTCCCTCCTTCCTTCCTTCCTATCTACCTACCTACTATAAATGCATATAGCTTAATATATAGTAAAACTACATAAAGGAAAGAACTATAGTAAATCAAATTAATATAGGTATTCATGGATGCTATTTTAGATGGCTTCAGATCTTATTATTTACAAATGCTTGTTTCTGAGTTAATAAAAAGTAGATTAGGTGTCCAAACCAAATTAAGAAATTGGTTTTTTGTAGAGAACATAGATAAAAGACAATCTGAATGTTGGAAATTATATCTAATAACCAAAATTAAATAAAATGTTGCTAAAAATCTCTTCATTCATTCAAATGTATTAAATGCCTACTTTGCCTTGCATACATCTAGCCTCGGGAGAGCAGTTGTTAAAACAGTAAAAAAAAACTCTCACCTTGATGGGTCTTACTTTACAGATGAGAAATGATAAATAATACTCGAAGTAAATAAACAAAACATTTAGTATGATAAGTTGTGATAAATCCAGTGAAGAAAAAGCAACTTTTAAAAATAATTATTTAAACAATGAATGGTTCTTTATAGGGAAAAAAAGAAATATTTATTCTATTAGAACTAATCATAAAACTTTAGATATTCCTTTTTTCAGTCTCTCTTCATGTCTTTCCAACAACCAAGGTGCCATGATTTTTAATACAGTGTAGTCTTCTTTAAAAAAATAACAAGGCTAAAACAATCTGCAAGGGCTACAAGTGACATCTGTTCTAGAAACGATGAAGAAAGGTTTTTCTAATTCTGTCAAATTTGCAAAATTTCTCAAATTCTTATATTTCTAAATAACCATTTTTTTAAAGACTATTGAATTTGAAAGTAGAAAAATAAAATGAAATAATTTAGCAGGTTATGACTCATCTTATTTGGCTCATGTATAATATTTAACTGATTTGAAATAAGATCCCAAATGGTTTAACTATGCTATTTTCTGATGAAAATCAAGATGAACAAAAAATAGTATATCAACTCATTTGCATTAGAAATTTCCCTAAAAGCTATTTTCAAATGTTCAATACTATGGCATCTTGTACCACTTGAGAAGATAAAACTGTTATATCTGGAAAATTTTGCAAAGGGAGGGTGTACTAGTTTTCCAACATTTGTTGACTCATGAGTAGAACTACTTCCACAGTACACATAAAACATGCCATGGCATACCAAGGCTTCTGCTGCCCAGACCTCCATGAAGGTAAAAAGAAAATGGCAGTACATTGTTTACATGACCCTTCCTTCAAATATGCATTTACTTAAGGAATTTTGAAACCAATCAGAGTATGAACTTAGAGAATATTTATTTTCTCAAATAATTCTCATGCCTTAATTCTGTTCTGACATTCATAATAATAACTAAAACTTAAGTAGCATTAAGTGTAGAGTATAATTTCTAGGCATTACATATAAAATTTATGAATATATATCATATATTATATGTACATATGCTATATGTATGCTAGAGATGCACACTATATAGCAATATTAAGTATCCATTTTCTCAGTAACCTACAAGATACATATATTATTCTCCTCATTTTATAATTTAGGAAATTAAGGCTCAATTACTAAAGTGATAAATCTGGGGATTCTAAATCAAACAGTTCTTAATAAAACTATGCTACTACAAAATAATATATACCCAGTCTTTTTCTTTTCTTTTCTTTCTTTTTTAAGAGACAAGGTTTTTCCCTGTTGTCCAGGCTGAAGTGCTGTGGCCCTATCATAGCTCACAGTAAGCCTAAGAGTCCTGGGCTCAAGTTATCCTCCCAACTCAGATTCCCAAGTAGCTGGAACTACAGATGCCCCACACCCAGATGACTTTCCTTATTTATTTATTTATTTGTTTGTTTGTTTACATATTTCTTTAGTAGAGACAATTTATCGCTATGTTGCCCAGGTTGGACTGGAATCTCTGGCCTCAAGAAATCCTCCCTCATTGTTTTCCCAAAGAGCTATGATTGCCAGCATAAGACATAGTGCTGGGCTCCCCCTTTTTTCCAAATAAAAGAGAATTAAAGGAATATAAAAGAACATTTAAGCCCATTTCTTTCATTCTACACAACCACTTTCCAAAATTAACCACTCAACTGTTTTTTTTTTTTAGCATTTAATTCATATTTCTAAAATAGTTTATCAACTTTAAGCACTATCCCTTAGCTTCTAGTTATGGAAGATGAGAACTTAAGCTTTCCTACACCACTCAACCCACACTTAACTTTCTTCCTGCCTTCCAGAATAATTCCACCAAAATTTTTGCTTAAAACAATCTTGTTTACATTATTATTTCAAAATGAGACTTTTTCCCTCTGAAGGAAGCAAGGCATTGCTACTCCCCCCCCCCTTTTTGTACACCTTTAGACCTTTCTGGAGTTCATAAAAATTATTTGTTTACTTGTATTCAATGTACTCTACAAATATTTACATGAAAATCCTATATATCTTGTTTCAAAAGATCTGTGGAACACCTGTTAACACTACTTATCAAATGATTATATGCATTCATTTTTTTTTTTCTTCCTTGAAGGCCTTCTCTCAGAGGCCCCTGCATTCCTGCCCCAGTACAGATTGGTTTTCTTGAAGGTGTCCTCCTGGGACGTCCTATCATGGTTCTTCTGCATTACAGTCCATTTCTTCTATGCCTTCATGTTGTTGGGTGTGATTTCTTGTTTTCCTGGAGCACATCATCCAGTAACTTTGTAAGAAAGGGTTTATGGTAGTTAATATTAGAGTTCCTGGATTCTGAATGTCTTTATATATAATCTTCATACATGGCAAGATATAGAATTATTTTTAGAAATCACTTTCTCTCAGAATTTTTTAGATTCTGTTACACTGCCATTTAAATTATTGTTCCCACTTCTTGATACGTAACACTCTTTGAAATGCGTTGGGGTTTTTTGTTTCTTTGCTTTTTATTATTTGTTAGTTTGTTTGTTTTCCTAATTCAAAGGGGTTCTAAAGCTCTTGTGAGATAATCCTTGGTGGAGTTTTTCTCTTTCAAGATGCCGAGCACTCTGAGTCCTCAGAACAAACATTTCAGTTGCTACTATCAGGAAAATTTTGTTTACAATGTCTCTGCTAATTCCATATGTCCATTTTCATTTATCCTGGAACTCCTTGGTAGAGTTTAACCTTATGAATTATTTATTTTGCTATATTTTCTATTTTCTTTTCTCTTTTTGCCCTAATTCTGATAGGTCTTCTGGACTTTATCTGCTAACTCATTCCATCCAAAAGCTGGTTTTTAATTCTTTTCATAGCATACTGTTCTTATTGTTCAGATAAAATATCTTTCTGAAGATAATCATTTATAGAGTATTCTTAAAATAACTCTCCTTCTCCCAGTCCTCTAGAATTTCTTTTGCTGTTTGATTGAGTTTTTCTCTTTCATGATGAACACTTTTCTCAAAAGTCTGCTAATCTTCTGCTTTCAGTTTCATTAAGCAATGCAATACAGTACCAAAGATATAATTATAGCCTCTGTGCACATATGTGAGAATTTTTACAGAGTGGTTAGGTAATAAACATGATTTTTTTTTTTATTGGTAGACTTTGAAATGGCTCCCATTCAAGGTATTTTTCACCAGTTTCTTGCCTGGGGAGAACTGACCTGACTCCAAGCATTCTAATGCCAGCATGGAGAGTTCTATATTCACGAAGGAAATCCTTACTTAATCCTGTTTTCAGTCTGGCTTTCCCAGAACTATTTTTTAACTGGCATTCCAAGTTCTGAACTCTTCTAAGTTTCAATGGGTGAAGGCTCTCGGAAGTGGAATAGTCTCTCAATTTGCTTTCTACTTTCTAAAATGTTTTCGAGATCTATATTTTCTGCTGTCTCCTCTTTATTTAACAACGTGTCTGTGCTTTTCATATTATTTTGGAGTGACTTTAAGAGGAACGAAGTATATATGATTAGGTTTAATCCAACATGTTTCACTGAAAGTTTGGAGAATCATTTATACTGGCAGCCTTGTTTCTTATTAGGTAAAAGAATTGGAGTGACGAAATTAAACCTGAAAAGGGCTGAATTCCTAGCCTAGTTCTTACTATCTGTGTCACCATGTTCAGGCTACATAACTCTGCTACAGTTTCATTTATTTAGATATACATTGAGGGAAATAAAATAGTTGGGGCACATACTTGCAGATGGAGGGAGAAAGGGGATTCCAGGTAATGCTGTAGGGAAAGAAAGAATTTTCACTATTTTCATCTGGATTTATTAACTCTAAGATCAAATGTGTGCACGACTCAGTTAGGAAATAAGTCTTTGTCCATTCATTCAATAAATATTTATTAAAAGCCTGTTATGTTGGCCCAGCAACTTCACTCCTAAGAAAAATGAAAACAGCTCTGTACAAAAACATGTACGGGAATATTCCTATCAGCAGTATTCATGGTAGCCAAAAAGCGGAAACAACCCAGATGTCTATCAGCTGATGAATGAATAAAGTAAAAGTGGGACATCTATACAATGGAATGTGGCTAAGCAAAAAAGGAATAAAGTACTGATACATACTATAACATGGATGAACCCAGAAAAAACATGCTAAGCAAAAGAGGCCAATGCCAAAAGACTATATATTGTATGAAATGTTCCCATCTTTTTTTAATGTGCAGAAACAGAAACAGAAAGTGGATTAGTGGTTGCTTAGTGTTGAGGGAAAGTGGGTGAGGAGAGACAGAAATGAGGGCTAATGCATATGAGGTTTATTCTTTGGATGATAAAAATGCTCTAAAATTGACTGTGTCGATGATTATACAACTCTGTGAACTTACTAAAAAACACTGGATTGTGTGCTTTAAATGAGAGAATTATATGATATATGTATTGTGTCTCAAAAAAGGTGTTAAAAATACAGCATATAAGAAAGCTTGGCAGGAAAAAGTCTATTATGTGCATTTTTATAACATGGAGGATGTAAAATTAAATAAGATTGATGAGGTAGCAGAGCTTAAATTTTAGAGAATGGACACATATAAAAATAATTATAAATTCTGATGAACAAGAAGCCTAGATAGAAAATAAAATGAGCATTATCACAATGATTAAGCTGAAGTCTAACAAGTAGAAACTGGCTATGTAGAGTGATAAAAAGTGAAAAGAGAACTTCAAGCAGTGGAACTAAATGTCGCATTAAAATCTCTGTGGCAGGAGATAATTCAGCTTGTTCTAGGAACTGAAAATGTACCCAAGTGGCTGGAACATAGTAATAGAGTGAGTGGCATGTGATGAGGTTGCATGGCTAGACTGAAATGACACAGGGTTTTGTGACTCATGAAAGGTTAGAAAAATGTATCTGGAGAGTAATTGGAAGTCACTAAAGAGTTTTAAATAGAATAATAATATTATTAGATTGTCTTTTTAAGATGATGCTTGCCACTTTATGATGAATAAAATGAATGACAGTTTAGATCTTCTGTCCTAAAACTTCCTGTAAATATCTGAACAGGAATAACTACCTTGAGGAGCCAACATCCCTTCTGTCATTTTAAGAGATGTTTCAACTGGTGGCAGTATTCACTGGTAAAACCAATATGTATAGAATCTCTAAATGTTCATAGCCAGTATTTCCATTCCTTGAACTTTGCCAAAGAATATAATGAAGAGTAAGGCACAAAGATGTTTATTACAGCACTATTTATAATATTGAAGCATTGGAAACAAAGCTGAAAGTTTAAAATGTATAAATATTTGCTAACTCTGTATGTGTGTACAATTAGCTTTACTTTTTTAGAGTTACAGCTAATACCTTGATTTTAAAAAAATCATATCTATGTAAAAAAGATAGTCAAGTTGTAAACCCAGGGCATGAGTAATTTTGCTTCTTTACTTTAAAGGAGTGGTCAGTTATTAGGTAGAAGAGTGAGTGGTCAGTTATTAGGTATAAGAAATAGAAAGATAAATTAGCTAACAAACTTGAAACTTGAAAGGGCCATTAAATCAATTTTGGTAAAACGTATCAGATAGATGCTCATCTTAAAAATAATCATAAGCCGGATTCGGTGGCTCACCCTGTAATCCCGCGCCTTGGGAGGTTGAGGTGAGTGGATTGCCTGAGCCGGCGGGTTCGAGACCCACCTGGGCAAGCGAGACCTCATCTCTATAATAAATCAAAAAATTACCCGGGCGTGGTAGCGTGCACTTGTAGTTCCAGCTACTTGGAAGGCTGAGGCAGAAGGATTGCCAGAGCCCAGCAGGTCGATGATGGGGTGACCATGAGTGTATCACTGCACTCCAGCCTGGGCAACAGAGTGAGAACTCCAACTCAAACGAACAAACAAACAAACAAACAACAAAAAAAACCTAACCAAAAGATGCTTTAACCAGAGGAAAAAGCAAGCTCAAACTTGAACCCAAAACTGACCTATGTAACTCAAAGTCATTCCTGCCCAGGCTATACACAGGGTCTACAATCCACAGATCAAGATGGCCTGAGAGAAAAAGTGGCTGAGGACACAATGGGGCTGTTTTCCCAAGGGAAGTCCAAGTGGTGAATAAGTAGGTGCATGGCCCACCCTCCCTGCCTGATGGTCCCAACCAACAATGGCTGGGGAGGAGTGTGCTTGGCTCTCATTCTGGGCAATCCACTCCCTGGTGTCCAGCCATGTGTGGACTCACACCCCCACCTGGTTCCACTCCCCTGTCTTCTACAGCCTGTCACATGCAGTGGCATAGAGACTTGCTACAGCATGTTTGCAGAAGCATTGTCCTCCATGTCCCTCCACCGAGAAGGCTAAGTTGGTTGGCATCCTGGGAATACACTGAAATGAACTACAGACCTGAGGTCTCCAGCAACTAGGTTGCTAGCTGTTCACATGCTCTGGGACTTTCATTCCCTGTACCTCCTGTGACCCTTAAGAATAACCACAGGATGGGGGAAGAGACTGGCCTTGCCAGCCTGGGGAGGGCCACAATGCTCTGCCAGTTGCTGGCTTGGCTCCTGGGAGCAAGGCCCACTTGTCTGGAGGCCATTCTGGTGTTAAAGGGGGAGAGCTGCCTGACTGTGTTTGGGTCCCCTCTTCCCTCACTGCCTTGCCTTCCTCTGAGAAGTTTGTGGGCCAGAGCCATGGGCTCCCAATGCCAGGTGCCCCAGACATCTGCTGGCTGCTCAGACTGAGCACTGTGCTTCCTTCATCCTGGAGTCTGTTGGATCCTGGCACATTTAGCCTGGCTAGAGTGCAAGGGCCCCCCATGTACTCTCATGGACCAGCGTGTCCCCATCCCTGCAGGACCTCCTGGCAGTGTGTGGGGGCCAGCCAGCCACACACCTGGATGATCTTCTCTGGGATGTTGGAGACGGTAAAGCCGTAGAGCCGCACCCGCTCTGGGAAGATGGTGGACAGGATCCTTCGGTCCAGCTGGAAGGCGATCTCGCCCACCAACCTCTCCCAGGCCAGCTGCTTCGACTCTGGGGACACAGGGTCTCATCAGCAGAGCTGCTGGTGAGAGAGGGGGAGGGGCCATGGTCGGCAGCCCATGCTCGTGGCAGGGAGATAGCCTGGGCATCCCATCCACTCGTGCTGAATCCCCGTGGCATCACTGACCTCGGGTGCTTTCGGGAAACTTGCTTATCTTGCGGTGAGCCAGCTTCCGCTCCACTTCCACTATGTTTTTCCGAGATGGTTCTGCAGCGCGTGGACCCCGCGATTCATTGACTGAAGCTGGGGAGGATGAAGCTTGAGGCGGGGATTGGGGGTTTTGTGGAGGAGAGTGGGGGGCTGGCAGGTTCCGAGTGGGGGTGTGCTGCGTTCGAGAGGGTGAATGGGGGGTACTATGGGTGGCATGGGTGGAGCTTGGGGAGGTGTAGCTGGTGGCGTCCTGGGGAGCAAGGTTTGGGGTAGAGGCAAGGACAGAGACGGTGGGGGAGGCAGTTGAGGAGGCAGGGACAGGCACAGGGACCACTTGTCCTTGGGGGGCACTGGGCTGGGCCCGGGTATCCGAAGTGTTGTAGGAGAAGGCTGTCGCTGGAGCAGGTGTACCCATGGTGGCGACTGGAGTGGAGGTCTGGAGGGGTGCACCCACAGACGCCATGCTGAGAGTCTCTGGGTCCTGGATCAGACGGGGAGGCCCAACAGAGATCGAGACTAGTGATATGGGAGGAGGCAGAAATAAGAGGAGGGAGATTAGAGTGAGGTGAGTGGGGACCAGGGACTGGTCTGGGAGGTGTCCCACCCGTGGTATCTGTTACCTTTGGGGGTGGTAGCAGGTATCGCACAAGCTGAGTGGGGTCCAGAGGGGCATCCAAGGAGTGGCTCTGCCAGTCGCAATCTTGGGGCCTCTGACAGCACCACATTGCCCATAGGGTTGGCCACAAGGTTCTGAGGGACACTTAGAGGGGCAGTGGCAGAGCTGAGTACTGGGCTGCTTAGAGAGACGGGCACTGTGCCTGCAACAGGGGATATCAAGGGGCTGCTTTGAGAGATGGCCATAGGGCCTGCCACAGGGCTGCTGGGAGTTAGGGGGCCAGTTGAAGGCAGGCCCAGGGAGCTGGACAGTGTGGCCCCAGGGGGCGCTGTTGCAGAGCTTGTCAGGTGGCTGCTGAGGGGTCCAGTTGAAGGAAGGCCCAGGGAGCTAGCTAGTGTGCCCCCAGAGGGCACCGACATGGGGTTGGTCAGAGGTCCAGTTGAGGGCAGGCCCAGGGAGCTAGCTAGTGTGCTCCCAGGGGGCATCGACACGGAGTTGGTCAGTTGGCTGCTCAGAGGGCCGGTCAGGAGGCTAGTGAGTGGGCTGCTCTGTGATGCAGGTGCCAGGCTGGACAGCAATGTGCTGAGAGGACCCAGGGGGCTCACAATAGAGCCTGTCGTGGGGCTTGACTGTGGGCTGCTTAGCAAGGCCATAATCCCCATCTCATCCAGGACTGGTTCATTTGCTGCTGCTGGGGATGCAGGCATGAAGACATCTGGGGACACAGAGAAAACACTAAGACCTCAGGTGATCCCCTCCAGGAGCACAAGGGAGGGCATTTCCAGACTTTCACACCATGGCAGGGTCTAGCCAAGGTTCCTATCTGTCTGATATGAGCTGACTGATATGACCTGTCTTCTCTGAGTCCCATTTCTTAGGTGGGCTGGTGAGTAACCTCTCTGCCCCCACAGGAAATCTGTGCCTGGCTCAGAGGATCCTAAACGTGCATCTGCCTTTTCATTTCTCAGCCCCAAGGCCTCATCTCTAGCCTTGATTTTCGGGTCAGTCCTCCCAGGTTCACTTCTCTGACCACCTTCCCCCAACCACAGGGATGTCCTGCTGTCCTCCCCTCAACTGTAACCACTGTGCTGAGCTGCTGATCCCCTTGCCAGGAGAGGAGGGTCTCCTAACAGTTAGATGCGTAGGTCACTAAGTTGGTCTCTATGTTTTCTGGTGGGGAGGAGAGGACCTCCTGACCATGAGTCATTGTGGGGCAGGACAAACCCCATGAGGAAGGGGCCCCTCAAGGGGTCAGAGCTCCAAAAGGCAAAGCCTCATGTGGCCCAACACCACCTCTGCAGGGCTTGGCATGGCACCTGAACAGAGAATGCAGGTCAGACCCAGCCGTGCACACCAGAAGCTCAGACTCATTGCTTTATACTCTGGACTCCTGCATGGGGCCTGAGAACCTATTCTCTTTTGGTCCTGAAGGAGTGTTCCCTTCACTGACCACTGTTTTGGGAAGGAGCCCCTTTGGGATGGAGCTGCTGGCAGGGAATAGGATGAGGGGAGCAGAAGTGCAGAAAAGATTTTTGTGAGTATGCAATTTCATCAAAAACTTCCAAATTTGGGGGGTTGTTCTTTTTTTTTATTATAAAGATGTGGGGTACAATTCAGAGTTAGGTATATAAACATTGATTCTGCAGGTACCCTTGTTGGTGAGGTACGTCCCTCCCTCCCCTAGCAGTTTCCCTCAACTGCCAGTCCCACCCCCCATCCCCTGACAGTTTCCCACCACTACCAGGGTTGTTATAAATGCAGTACATGCTTGTTATAGAGAAAGAATGGAAATACATAAAATTTAAAAAAAAAGATGAAAATCACTGATAGTTTAATCATCCCATGGTTAGTCACTATTAAAAAGCTCTGTGTTGCCTTGGAGACTGTCTCTACATGTTTATATAGCTCAGGAGTTGGCAAACACTTTCTGCAAGGGGTCAGGTGGTAAATATTTCCAGCTTTGGCAACCATACGGTCTCTATGGCAACCACTCATGTCTGCCGTTGTCATGTGAAAGCTACTTCAGACAATCTGAAAGTGAATGAGGGAGGATGTGTGGCAATGAAATTTTATTTATGGATACTAATTTTTGAATTTCATGTACTTTTCCTGTGTCACAAAATGGTGTTCATCTTTTGATTTCCTTTCAACCATTTTAAAATGTAGAATTTGTTCTTAATTCACAAGTTGTGCAAACACTGTTGGTAGCCATAGAGATTACATGTTCTTTTGTACCTTGCCTCTTCTGACTAGACCTGTACCGCGGCAGCTTCTGGCATAATTCTTTGAAAACAACACCTTTTGTAGTTGCAGAGATTTCCATCTTATGCACATGCCATTGTTTATCCCAATGACTGGGCATTTAAATTGATCCCAGGGGCAAATAACCCTACTACATAAATTTGTCTTATTGATTTTTTTTTCTGAATATGGACATTTTAGAGGTTTCCTCAGAAGAGTTCTGATGTTCCCTGGGAAGTCTCTGGGCATGTTACTTCTATCTTTGCTGATGCTAACACTCTACAATGTGTGGCAAGATGTTCTGTTGCTTTATTTGCCTTTTAATTTATAAATTTTGTTTTGTTTTCCAAACAAATCAGAATCGCATAATCTAATTAACTGGTCTTTTATGATTTTTTTTTTTTTTTGAGTTGGCTTCTCACTCTGTCAACCTGACTAGAGGGCAGAGCGGCACACTCCTGGCCACTGCAGCCTCAACCTGCTGGGCTCAGGCGATCTTTTTGCCTCAGCCTTCCAAGTAGCTGGAACTACAGACATGTGCCACCATACCCAGCTAATTTTTTTTTATTTACTGTAGAGATGAGGTCTCACCAAGTTGCCCAGGCTGGTCTCCCCAACCCGTGGACCCAGGCAATCCTCTCATTTCGGCCCCTCAAAGTGCTATGACTATAGGCGTGAGCCACCACGCCCGACCTTTTTATGATTTCTTGTTTTGATTTTTTTGGAAAGTTTTGTTTTAGGATCCAGGAGATAATAAAGTTTGTGAGCCTAGGGGAAGCAGCCCATCAAGAGAAAAAACTTGAAAGAGAAGAAACAAAGGATGGGGCAAAGAGCCTGGTGGGGAAGAAGGAGGGATGAACTAGATATATTGAGGTGGAGGATGGAGATAGGATTTAGGTTGTCTGTCCTTCTTGGCCTCCATTTTTTCAGACAGAGGGCAGATCCCAGGGTTTGGGTGATATGGGAAAAGTCTATTTGGGCAAACTTTTCAGGATGGTGAGAGAGAGGTGGTCATGGGTCACTTTCCCTGCACAGCCAGGGCAGCTGAGGGCACATGTCCTAATGTTTGAAGCAACCAGACAAGGAGAGAAGGCAGGACAGAGGTTTCCTCTTGGTGCCTGGTCTCGGAAGGAGACCATTGTGGAGAGACTGACCAGCAAGGACACTAGGGAGAGGAGCACTGGATGGGCTTTGGCCCCTGTCCCTGAGGGAAATAGTAAAATCTGCTTTGGCTAAGTTGGATTCCAGATAAAACCATCAAACAGAACAAAGAAAGTAACTTCATGGTTACCAATTCACAGAAAGTACAACACAAAAACATATAAAGCAGAAGCCACAGGGACTCCCAAGAGGTGCTGGAGTGATACGTGCGCATAGACTCAGGCTGGAAGAAATAATGGTGCAGGGGTATGGGTGATGGTATTACAAAGCCAGCCTACTGTCTAACTCAACACTACACATGGAAGGGGTGGTGTGACTGCTGTGACCTAGATGCTGTTTCCATGAGGACAGTATAAGAAGAAAGTGGGCAGCACTTAATATATTTGGGTGAGGGAGTTGGGGGTGCCAACAGTGGGAATGTGGGATCCAGGGAAGGCCAAGTTCAGATCAGAGACAGAAGCACTAGGATAATATTATGGGGGGAAGACAGGTGGGTCTGTGGAAAGGGGGGGCCTGTGGAGAGCAGGGAGCAGATGTCTGTCCTCGGAAAGACTCAGCCTGTTTGTTAGTGGGAAAAGCTGACACAAGCAACTACCAAAAAAATCATTCAGCAAATTGTGAAATGTAGCTTAATGTGAAATCATTTAAAGTGCTATTTGCAAATAAAATATGAGGACACAATGAAAATGTTTATAATAAGTATTAATGTTGTAGTATAAAGTATAGAAATATAGATTAAACACTGGTGTGTTTTTGCACTCTCCATTCTGTTTGAAAAATAGGTAAATAAATAATAAGTATTCCCCATGTATCTGTCTGGTGATGTTGGGGGGGCAGATGGGGGGGTGTGTGTGAATGTAGAGTTGATTTCTTTTTTTCTTTATATTTCCATGTACTTTCCACAATTTTCACAATAGGTATATATGTATATTATATTATATTTTATTATTTTATTTTATTTATTTATTTTTATTTTTATTTTTTTTTGAGTTGGAGTCTCACTCTGTCACCCAGACTGGAGTGCAGTGGCTGCTCCTGGCCACCGCATCCTCGACCTGCTGGGCTCCGGTGATCCTTCCAGCTCAGCCTTCCAAGTAGCTGGAACTACAGGCGTGCGCTACCACGCCCGGCTGATTTCTTATTTATTGTAGAGATGAGGTCTCGCCAAGTTGCCCAGGCGGGTCTCGAACCCGCGGTCTCAGGCAATCCACTCACCTCAGCCTCCCAAGGCGTGGGATTACAGGCTGAGCCATCAAGCCCGGCTTATTATTTTATTTTATTTTATTTGAGTCAGAGTCTCACTCTGTCGCTCAGACTGGATTGCAGTGGCACGTTCATAGCCACTGCAGCCTTGACCTGCTGGGCTCAGGCGATCCTTCCACCTTAGCCTTCCAAGTAGCTGGAGGAACTACAGGCATGTGGCACCATGCCTGGCTAATTTTTTGATTTATTGTAGAGACGAGGTCTCCGCAAGTTGCCCAGGCTGGTCTCGAACCCTGGTCTCAGGCAATCCTCTGGCCTCGTCCTCCCAAAGTGCTGGGATTACAGGCTTGAGGCACTGAGCTCGGCCAGGAGTATGTATTTTAAAAGAAAAACTTGACAAATCACTCTATAGGAAAGATACCTGCACACGTATGTTTATCGCAACATTGTTCACAATAGCAAGAACCTGGAAGCAACCATGCTGTCCATCAAAAGAGGACTGGATCAAAAAAATGTGGTACATATACACGATGGAATATTACGCAGCCATAAAGAAGAATGAAATCATGAATTTCGCAGCAACCTCGATGGAACTAGAGTCCATAATACTGAGTGACCTCTCACAAAAACAAAAAACTAAGTATCACATGTTCTCACTCATATAGTAGACCTTGATCATCCAACATACTACCACAAGAAAATGACTGACAGTGGTGGGAAACTATGGGGGGGCGATGGGATTAATGGTGATAAATATCTGTCTGGGGATGGGGAGACACCTCTTATCATCAAGGGTGCCTGAATGAAGCATTTTTGTATGCCTAACCCCTAACTGTACCCCATAATACCATAATTTAAAAAATTTTAAAAAATAATAATAATAATAATCTTATGAGAGCACCATCATAGATGCCATCTGTCCTTGATTGAAACATTGCTATGCAGCACGCATGATTGTGTGTGTGTGTATATACACATGTATTATAACATAATTCTAATATTTTTAACTAGTGTCTTCCCTTCCTTGAGAATTTTAAATAAACTTATTTTAAAGCTCAAAAAAAAAAAAAGTAGTACATTAGGAATGAGAAGTGTCCAAGTGTTGACTGTTTAGCTAGTATAGATATGAGTAAAGTGCAAAAGCCACTGATTTGGGAATTCATTTGCTAATAATGCTAACAACTACGAAAGTATTTGTACCCATTTTCTCAATCAAATACACATCTGGTATGAGTTGTGTACATAGATTAGCACATTTGGCTTAGAGACCAGCTACAAAGAAGAAAAGTACTAAAAGCTTCATGATAACAAAGTCTGAAAATAAAGAGCAAGTGGGAAATGGTCAGATGCAGCCAGAGTCCAACAGTGAAAGCATTTGCTTAATGGAATAAATGTATGTCTAAAAATAATGTGCACTAACATGGTTCGATTCCTCCTAGTCTTTGAGGTGATTATAGTTCACCTGTTGACATTTGTCATTTTATCTGAAGTAAAACTCAGTTTCTTACACTGCAGTCTTTGGTGTAAACATCTTCATTTCTGAAATGTTTCAATTACCAAATCAGTATCATTATTATCTCTTTATATGTCATTACTTTGGTCCCAGTTCTAAAGATGGAGACCATTTAGCTGTTGTTGCCACTTAGATTCAAATAAAGTGCTGTTAAATCTGTTTCTTTACTTCTTAAATCCAGCAGTACAAAATATATGCTACTCCTGTGGCTGTTTAATTATTTTATGTTTCCCCTACCTTTTTTAAAAAGAGACTTCTGATTCTTTATATTAAGTAGCAAACTTAGCTTGTGTTAAGTATTTAAACTGGTTTTTACTAAGTAATTTAGCAATAACTAAGAATGAGAGGGCTATGCTACCACGGCAAAAAGATATTATAGACTCAAGTCATATTCATGAAGAACTGTGAAACATGACTCGAGATTTGTTCCCTTATTGCTTTCTTCTTTTCTTCAAATCCCCTACCCTGTGCTAGAGGCCTTCTGCACTCCGGTGTTTACAAGTGGCCCAGAGAAAAATGGGTTCAACCTTGGCTTCCTCAAGAATATCCAGCAGGTGTTTGGGGATAACAAGAAGTTATGGTTAATACCTATTGGGTCCAGGTAGGTAAATATTGCTACTGAAATAAATTGATGCTGAACCATGCCTTGAAGCAGCAAATTCAATTTTGATTGTAGGTATCAATCCAATGTGAAACTCTATTTCCCAGGTTTTTTTATTTCTAGGTTAGCAAAGACAAATCAGGAGGTGGGGGTATGATAAATTAGACATTCTCATGCTTTGTTTGTGGCAGTATAAACTGGTACCAATCTTTTATAACTGAATTTGTTAATATCTGTCAAAAAACCATCAGAATCTATATGTCCATTGTCCTAGTTATTACATTTCTGGGAAACTACCATAAAGACAGACAAACTATTCACAAAAATGTTCATCAAGCATTACTTATAGCCAGTAATTAGGAAATAGCCAAAATATCCAGAAATATGGGAATGTATATATGTGTGCGTGCATGTGTGTGTGTGTCATATGAGTGACCCCAAAAAACTGGAATTTACTTATTCAAAAATTGTGTATTTATTCATATATGTTTAAACTTCAGTCACCTTCAAAGTACTCTCTATTTGATTCAATACACCTATTGAGACTCTTTTTCCATGCTCAAAACAGTTATTTGGACTCATCAATTTTGATGCCTTTTAGTGCTTCCACCATTTTTTTGTTTCACCTCTTCCATATCAGCAAAACATTTCTCTTTGAGGACTTTTTTCATCCAGGGAAACAAACAAACAAACAAATTACGATGAGATCAGGTGAACAGGGAGCTTGGGGCATGGAGGTCATGCTGTTTTTGGTCAAAGACTGCTGTGAACACTCAACATGGTGCGAGCATTGTCATTGTGGAAGAATCAGTCACCTGTTTGCCACAACTTGGGACATGTCTTTCTCAAATCGTGACCCAACCTTCTCAAAACATGCAGATAAAAACGTTGGTTGACTGTTTGATCCAGAGGAGCAAATTCCAAGTGTACTACACTCAAGCCCCCTGTGTGTATGTATGTGTGTGCGCGTGCATGTATATGTATGCAGAAGCTACCAAAAATGTATGCACATTTTAAGAAAGAAAAAACTGTATTAAAATTGTAATACTCAATATATACCAATAAGAAAAGATGAATACAAGTCACGTTTGACTTCTGCAATTACAAGAGGTGCTCGAAGTGGTTACCACTGGCATCCAGGCACTTCCGATTACGGCCAACTAAAAGTAATACATAGAAAACATCTCTTAAAATTTGTATACATTTTTTGATACCGTGTGTGTGTGTGTGTGTGTGTGTGTGTGTCCCAAAAAACTGTAATTATCTTTTGAAGGACAGGCCCCTTGTAATACAGGCTTTCCTGCTAGATGAGTGTTCTATGAACCCATCAGTATACCAGCTAGTGTTGTTGTGAGAGGCTGTGTTCAGCTTCAGTGAACTTTTTTTGGAGAGGCTTTCAACACGTTTGCCCATTTCATGATGGGTGATTTACAAGTGCACCTGCCCACACCACACTGAATGTTCAGCAGTTTTTGACCAGAAACAGCATGATCCCACACCCCACCTTCCCTATTCACCCAGTCTTGCTCCAAACGACTTTTTTGTTTCCCCAGACAAAAAAAGTCCTCAAAGAGAAACGTTTTGCCATTGTAGAAGAGGTGATACAAAAAATGGCAGAAGCACTAAGGGGCATCAAAATTGACAAGTTCAAAAACTGTTTTGAGAAGTGGAAAAAGCATCTCGATAAGTATATTGCATCAAATGGAGAGTACTTTGAAGGTGACTGAAGTTTAAACATGTAAGAATAAATACACAAATGTTTACAAATAAATGCTGGATTTTTTGAATACTGACTCGTGTGTGTGTGTGTGTGTGTGTGTGTGTGTGTGTGTGTGTTTTGAATGGAATATTGCATAGTCAAAAGTAATGGTTATAGACATTATGTCACAGTAAGGGAAAATGTTTACTATATTTTAAGTAAAAAATGTAAAATCCAAAGTGGTATGTATACTGTGGTTTAAAATATAAACAAATATATATCAAAATACAAAGGGCAGAAGAGAAATACACTCCCCCAAAATATTAAAAGTGGTAAGGGCAATAGTCTTAGAAATTATTTTTCTTTTCTTCATTTTTTCATACTTTGGGGTGAAATGCTAATATTATTTTTATAAAGAAAAAAAAAAGTTAAAATAAAAACAAGAACAAATATTAATTTAGAGATTGTAGGCAATTCTTAGATCTGCAATAAGAATGCAATGAAAACAATGAATGAAAAATGAGGAGAGCCAAGCTTGTGTCCTATGAGTGACCTCGTGAACCAGACTGAACCAAGAGCTAGATTAACTAAACTAGCTCTGGAGCAGAGCTTGTTTCAGCCTTCTTGCAGCCCCCTTTAGATCTGCTTCTTAGACAGGGATACAGTCGTGTTCACTTATTTGAGAAAACTTTATCAAGGTAGGGTGGTAATTAAGGAAAATTTTCTTCTCTCCTTCTCTCATTGCCCCGATACTTTCTCTGCACCAGACTCATTTATTTCAGAGATGTGGTGTATCATACAATCTGTCTGTAAATCATAAGACACGCTATGTCAGTGAGTAATCTTGATTAATAACTGTTACCAGCAATTATCTACAACCTATTAACACACTTACATACACAGATATGCACACACTATCACCACATCAAAAGGAGGTTTAAAATGAGTCTTCTCTGGAATAAAGAACAAAAACAAAAATCAAAGTCTGTTTACTTATAATCAGTATACTTACATTTTCTGTAGAGTACTATCAATGAAATCTGTCAACTTTCAACTAACCACATTCATGAACAGGAAAAAAGGCATAGGTAATATCAAATGAATAATCCAAAAATCACTAAAATTAAATTTAGAATGCATTCAGATATATACACACTCAAAGGTTTAACTGTAGCCCATTTTAGTCAGGGCCAACTCAATTCCCTCCAATGCATTCTATCTATTAATGGCCACAAATTAACCAGGCAGGTGACACTAGCTTACCATAGATATCCACAAAGTGGGATCCCACATGTGGATAATTGCTCCCAAAATCTGCACTCTAGAGATGGCTTGTTTTTTCTATTTCCTAATAACCTTTCTGCCATACAAACCAAATAAATAACAGGGCACTTAGGCATTATTTCTCACCAATTCACAGCAGCTTATCTCCACTGTATTCAATGATTCTGAGTCTGCTCATCTTTCTTGAAAATTCAGAATCAAAGCAGTAAGATAATGGGATGTAATTGGGATAATCATCATTAAATGATATTTATGAAGCTTGCAATATGTGCATATTGCCATCCTGGGCACTAAGGGAAACAAAGAGTTGCTTACAAATAAAACAGTCAACACTGATGCTGATAAACAAACAAGATATAAAAATCAAAAGCAGCCGGGCGCAGTGGCTCACGCCTGTAATCCCAGCACTTTGGGAGGCGGAGGTGAGAGGATTGCCTGAGTCCAGCCTGGGCAACTTGGCAAGACCTCGTCTCTTCAATAAATAAAAAATATTAGCCAGGTGTGGTGGCTTGTGCCTGTGGTTTCAGCTACTTGGAAGACTGAGGCAGAAGGATCGCCTGAGCCTGGCAGGTCGAGGCTATGGTGGCTGTGAGCATGCCACTGCACTCCAACCTGGGCAACAGTGAAACGCCGACTCAAAAAAAAAAAAAAAAATCAAAAGCAAAACTGCAACTAAATGATACTATTCTAAGAACCTATCCCACCATAGTTTTAGACAATAAGCCTAAATATTCCTAATAACCCGCATCCTATTTTTAAGAGGATTATTACTGTCACAAAAAGTCTGTGTTTGTTGTAATAGCTCTCTGCCTTTCTTTTCCCACCAGCCCTGGTGATGGACACTCCTTTCCTATGAGGTCTATGAATGAGTCACAGAACCCACTGCTAGCAAATGAAGAACCCTGGGAAGACAATGAGGATGACAATCGAGGTAAGCAGGCTCAGAAGGAAGTCTTTTCTCCACTCAGCAGATCAAGCACTATGAAGTCCATGTTAATAAACCTAAGGTAAAGTGGCGAATAAATAGTATCCAAAAAGATTTTATAAATATGTCAACCTTATAAGTGCCTTATAAGTGGATGGAGAAGGTCAAATATAGCTAGATTTGTTTAGTAAACATAGGTAGCTTTTGTAGGATTAGATGACAGTTTGGGAGGTTCCTTACCAGCTTGGCCACACCAAGATTTATATAATGAATCAATAAATCAGGAAACATAATAAACAGTGCTATGTATGTTTGTAAACAGTCCTGCCAGGTGGTCACTTGTATTTTGCTTGCGTGCAAAGCTTTAATTCAATCAGTAAGCAACACTTCACCTTTCTCTACCCTGCTTCATTCACACTGGTTAAATTTTCTTTATAATTTTGTACTCATTCTCTTTTAGAATGTTTAAATACACTAAAAAAAGAGACAGTAATGGGGTCAAGCCTATATATGCATGTAGTCTACCTTTCTAAAAGGTAGAGGGGCAAAGAAAACATAAGGAAGCAGAACTTTGCCCTTCCAACTTTCTCCCACCAGATCATTGGGTCATCTTGAGACTTAAAAGTTTAGTTCTCAATTATCATAATACTATAAGAAAGGGATTGGCAATTGAGGGAAACTGCCAGGGGAGGAGGGGGGTGGGATTGGCAGTTGAGGGGAACTGCCAGGGGAGAGAGGAGCACACCTCATCAACAAGGGTACCTGCATAATGAACATTTGTATACCTAACCCTGAATTGTACCCCACATCTTTAAAATAAAAAGTTAAATAAATAAAAGTTAAGTTCTCATTTCGTATATCTCCATTTCCAGCCATATTCTCTTATCTTCACCTGTTGCTAGCCTACTTCTATGGCTCCAACAGTTGCTTATGTTGCTAATACCAGCCATCAGAGAGTAGTTTTTAGCTACTGGTCCCAATAATGCAGTAGCTGGCAGCAACTTTAAGTAGGAACTTGAAGTAGTTGTAACAAACTGTATCTGGGGTGAAGGAGACTGAATGAGGATGTGGAAAGGCATCAAGGTGGGAGCAGAGGTGGAGAGCAAGTCTTTCTAAACTGGTATCCAGTTAGATTATCCAGGCCCAGATTCTCTACCTGGAAGTTCACTTTTAAAGAAAGCATGTTACTAGGAATAAGGAAAACAAAACAGTCCCAAATCCCTAGTAACAAAAGAAAATAGTTTTTGCCCAAGTCCAAAGAACTTACAACACAAGCAACTAACTCCCTTACCTCCTCCTGCTGACTATTGAATCAGCCTGTAATCCCAGAACTTTGAGAGGCCAAGGCAAGTGGATTGCCTGAGTCCGCGGGTTCGAGACCCACCCAGGCAATTTGGCGAGACCTCATCTCTACAATAAATCAAAAATTAGCTGGGCATGGTAGCATGCTCCTGTAGTTCCGGCTACTCGGAAGGCTGAGGCGGAAGGATCGCCGGAGCCCAGCAGGTCGAGGCTGCGGTGGCCGGGAGCGGCCACTGCACTCCAGTCTGGGCGACAGAGTGAGACTCCA
>CAUYQG010188444.1:0-15199 GCA_963574415.1 Tarsius wallacei | reverse complement strand
AAACCTTTCCCAGACATTCAATCCCTAAGAAATTATGCTGCCTCTAGACCAGCTCTACAAGAAAAACTTAAGAAAGTATTAAACACAGAAGAAAGGGAAAAAGAATGACAATGTTTTTCACAAAAGTGTAGGAAAAAGATTAAAAACACACATGAATCAACACAAATATCAAAAGAAAAACAACAAACAAACAGAAACTACCACAATTCTATAAGAACCTCATGACATGACAGGGACGAACTCTCACATTTCAATAATTAGCCTGAATGTGAATGGACTAAATGCACCACTGAAAAGACATAGAATGGCAAAATGGATAAAATATCATGAGGCAACTACATATTGTCTCCAAGAGACTCATCTTACCAGAAAGGACACTCACAGACTCAAAGTAAGAGGATGGGAAGAAAATTTCAGGCAAACAAAACACAAAGGAAAGAAAGAACTGTGACCTTAGTATCAGACAAAATACCCTTTAAGCTATCAAAACTTAAAAAGATACAGAAGGTCACTTTCTAATGATAAAAGATTCAATCCATCAGCCAGAAATGTCCACCCTAAACATACATGCACCAAACATAGGAGCACCAACATCCATAAAGCAGCTTCTAGGCAAACTTAAAAAAGATATTGACTCTAACACTATCATAGATTGGACTTTAATACCCCACTCACAACACTAGACATATCATCAAGACAAAAAATCAGCAAGGAGATACAGAACCTCAATGTGACTCTTGACCATATGGACTTAATTGATAACTACAGAACACTCCACCCAATGACCATAGAATATACATTCTACTCATTACCACATGGAAATTACTCTTAAGATTGACCACATCCTTGGCCATAAATCAAGCATAAACATATTTCATAAGATTGAAATTTTGCCATGAACTTTCTCAGACCACACTGGAATAAAAATAAAGATCAACACCAACAAAGTTCTCCCCAAACCCACAAAGACATGGACACTAAACAGTATGATGCTAGGCAATACCTGGGTCAACATGGAAATTAAAACACACCTGGAAACAAATGAAAATGAAGACACATCTTACCAAAACCTCTGGAATGCCATGAAATCAGTAGTAAGAGGGGAATTCATATCGCTACAAACACACATGAAGAAAATAGAAAGATCACAAGCTAACAGCCTAACAAGTCATCTATGGAAGCCGGAAAAGCTGGACAACCAAAACCCTAACTTCAGGAGAAGAATCCAGATCACCAAAATAAAAGCCTAAATACCGGACATAAAGACAAAAGAATAATACAAAAAATCAATGAAACAAAAAGCTGGTTTTTTGAAAGGATAAACAAGATTGATGGTCTCCTAGCTAAACTGCCCAAGAAAACGAGAGAAAAAGCTCAAAAAACTCAATCAGAAACACAAAAGATGAAGTCTCAACTGACCCTGAGGAAATACAAACAATGAAACAAGAAGAAGTAGAGACCCTAAATAGACCAATAACAATCCAGGAAATTGACTACATCATAAGAAAACTACATACAAAAAAAAAAAATGGGACAGATGGCTTTCCAGCAAAATTCTATAAAACATATAAGGAGGATCTGATACCAATCACACTGAAGGTATTCCAGGCTATTAAGAAAGATGTAACTCTCTCCAAATCATTTTATGAAGCTAGCATCAAATTGATACCCAAGTCAGGTAAAGTTCCAACAAAGAAAGAGAACTACGGGCCAATATCCTTGATGAACATAGATGCTAAGATTCTCAACAAGATCCTAACAAATCAGATTCAGCAGCACGTCTCAAAAATCATTCTCCGTGACCAGCCAGGCTTAATCCCTGAGATGCAAGTCTGGTTCAACATTTGTAAGACTATAAACGTAATTAAATACATCAACAGACGTAAAAACAAAAAACACCTGATTATACCTTTGATGTAGAAAAAGCTTTTGATAAAATCCAGCATACCTCTTGATAAAAACCTTTGAACATCTAGGCATAGATGGAACATACCTCAAAATAGTAAGAGCCATCTACAAGAAACCCATAGCCAGCATACTACTAAACAGACAGAAATTGGAACCATTTCCCCTGAAAACTGAAAAAACACAAGGATGTTCACTCTCACCCCTCCTGTTCAATATAGTTTTGGAAGACCTAGCTAAAGCAACCAGAGAAGAGAATGCTATCGGGGGTATCTAAAGAGGAAAAGAGGAAATCAAGTTATCTCTCTTTGCAGACAACATAATTGTACACCTCGAAAATCCAAGAGAATCTGCCAAAAACCTCCTTGCACTGATAAAGGACTTTGGCAAAGTCTCAGGGTATAAAATAAATGTGCAAAAGACAATTGTATTTCTATATACCAATAATTTAAAAAAACAGAAACACAAACAAAAAGCACAATTCCACTGAAAATAGCCACAAAAAAGATAAAATATCTTGACATCTTCCTAACTAGAGATGTGAAAGACCTTTACAATAAAAACTACAAAGCACTGCTCAAAGAAATCAAAGATTACACAAACAAGTAGAAAAATATTCCATGCTCATGGATTGGAAGAATCAACATTGTTAAGATGTCGATTCTACCTAAGGAAATCTACAGATTTAATGCAATACCAGCAAAATTATTCTCAGACCTTGTAAAAACAATAAAGGAAATCATATGGAAACATAAATGACCAAGAATAGCCAAAACAATCCTCAGGAAAAAAAAAAAAAAATTAAAAAGCAAGTGGTATCACATTCCCAGACTTAATTTGTATACTTAACCCTGAATTGTACCCCACATCTTTAAAATAAAGTAAAAAATAATAAAAATAGTAAAATATTTTTTTTAAAAAGGGAGTAAGCACCTCTTATTGGCACAGCCTGTTAAAACTTCTGCTGACACAACTGCACAGTGCTTAGCTGACTCTTATCCATAAGTGTCATGTACTTGCCGGGAGGTCAAGCTACACAACTCAATACAATATCTGCTGACCAAAATACACAGCACTTGGCAATGAGATAAGGTTCCTGAGACCTCCACTTGCTTGTGCAGGAGGCAGTGAGCCTACAAACATGCGCACACACCAATCTACAACCTACAAACAATCAGCATTTGAAAACAAAAACTAAAATAAAAACACTAACTCTATCTACAATCAAGAAATTCATATGAAGCCTTGACCCCTGAAAATACTCAGAAGCAAACTCAAAGCATCCTTATCAACATACAATACAGTCAGACACTCAAGGTAAAGAAAGTCCCATACAAATAAAAGTCAAGTTAAAATTAAGTAATAACAACTTCTTCAAATGAGAAGAAGCCTGCATAAATACTCTGAAAGTATAAGAACACAGAGTTTTGTGACACCCCCAAAACACCACTCTAGCTGTTTAGCAATAAATCCAAACTAAAATAAAGACTTCAAATTATTGGTTTTAAGAAAACTTATTAAGATCAAAGATAAAGTTAAAACCAACACAAATAAATCAGATAAACAATTCAGGATATGAATAAAGATAATACAGATATTTAACAAAAAAATTGTATTTTTAAAAATAAAAAAAATGCATTCAAGAAATTACAAAATAAGTTGAAAAATTTTAAAAATTTTAACAACAGAGCAGACCAAGCAGGAAAAATTCAAAGTTTGAAGACAGATCTTTTGAACTAACCAAGTTAGGCAAAAATTAGGGAAAAAGAATTTAAAAAATGAACAAAAACTTTAAAGGATATGGTATTTTATAAAGCAACCAAACCTATGAATTATAGGTATTTCTTAGAAAGAATAAGAAAATGTAAAAGGTTTGGAAGACTTGTTTGCAGAATAATTGAGAAAAACTTTTCAGGTAATGCTAGAGATTTAGACATCCAGGTACAAGAAGTCCAAAAAAATGTTTTAAATATAATTTGCAAGATGAACTTCACCAAATCATCAGACTATTCAAGGCCAATGTAAAAGCAGCAAGAAAGAAGTGTCTCTTCCCATATTAGGGAAATCTTATTTGACTAACGACAAAGTTCTCAGCAGCAGCCATTCAAGCTGGAAGAGATTGGAGCCCTATTTTTAGTCTTAAAAAAAGCAGTCAAGAATTTGTTTTTTGCTAAACAAATGTTTTATACATAAATATGAAATAAAGTATTAACCAGACAAGCAAACATTAAGAGAATTTGTCACCACTAGACTAACCCTAGAAGAAATGCTCTATGGAATTAAAATAGGGAAAAAAAAAAGGATAATACTCACCACCATAAAAACACATGAATGTATAAAATTCAAAGTTTTTATAAAGCCAGTACACAATTAAAATTACAAAACAGCCAGGCTCGGTGGCTCAGCCTGTAATCCCGCGCCTTTGGGAGGCTGAGATGAGTGGATTGCCTGAGTCCACGGGTTCGAGACCCACCTGGGCAAGCGAGACCTCATCTCTACAATAAATCAAAAAATTAGCCGGGCAAAGATCGCCGGAGCTCAGCAGGTTGAGACTGCGGTGGCCGGGAGCGGCCACTGCAGTCCAGTCTGGGCGACTGAGTGAGACTCCAACTCAAAAAAAAAAAAAAATTACAAAGCAATCAGGTAACAATTAGCATTTTGACAAGAACAAAGCCACACATATATATAAAAAATATTGATGTAAATGGAATAAATGCTCCACTTAAAATATATAAACTGATAAAAGAAAAAAAATCCAATTATGCATGCAAGAAACTCACTTAACTGGTAAAGACATTTACATACTCAGAGTAAAGAGGTGGAAAAGATATTCCATGCAAACAGAAACCAAGAAAAACAAATTTAACAGTAAAAAAAGATAAAGCAAGTTATTGTATAAAGATTAAAAGATTGATTCAACAAGAAAATATAACAATTCTAAATATTTATACACCCCAAACTGAAACACATGGATTTATAAAACAAATTCTACTTGAACTAAGTAAATAAAGAGACAGAAGTACAATAATAGCGGGGGATCTCAACAGCTTATTGGCATCACCAGACAGATCATCAAGAAGAAAAATCAACAAAGAAATGCTGGACTATATTGGAATTTAGGCCAAAATAACACAACATTTACAGAACATTCTACCCAACAACTGCAGAGTATACATTTTTTTCATATGTGCATGTTACAGTCTCTAAAAAATTCCATATGTTGGCCACATATTGCCTCAATACATTTTTAAGATCAAAATTTTATTAATGTCTTCCCAAACAACCATTAAATAAAACTAAAAATGAACACAAAAAGAACCTCTCAAACTATATAAATGTATTAAAAATTAAAAACCTACTCCTGAGTAATCTTTGAGTAAATTTTGGTATTATTGCAGGAATTTAAAAAATGGAACAAATGAAAACAGAGACACACCATACAAAAGTCACTGGGATACATCAACAGAAGTGCTACAAAAAGTTATAGTGTTAAATATCTACATTAAAAAAATCTCAAATTAACAAGCCAATGTCACATTTCAAGGAGCTACTAAAGGAAAAATTAATAAAAAAACAGAAAGCTAGCAGAAGAAATGAAACACTAAAAATTAGAGAAGAGCTAAATAAAATTAAGAGAAAATCACAAAATAGACAATGAATATTAAAGTTGATTCTTTGAAATGATAAACAAAATTATTACAACACAAGCTAGATTAACCAAAAAAAAAAAGATTCAAATAAGTACAATCAGAAATGATAAAGATGACCTGATATCAACAAAATACAAAAGATCATCAGAGACTACTATGAGCATCTCTATGTGCACAAACTAAAAAACTTAGAGGAAATGGATAAATTCCTGGAAAACTACAATCTTCCATGATCAAACCAGGAAGAAATAGAAATCCTGAATAGATCAATAACGGTGAGCGATAAAAATTCCAGGACCAGACAATTCTAATGAAATTGTTCCAAAAAAATTAAGAGGAAATAAATACTTCCTATCTCAATCTATGAAGCCAGTATCACCCTGATATCAAAACTAGGACACAATTGAAAAGAAGAAAAGAAAAGAAAAGAAGAGAAAAGCAAAGGCAAGAAAAGAAAATAAATGAAATGAAAAGAAAAATGCTGATCAATAAACTTTATGAACATAGATACAGACATCTTCAGCAAAGCACTCCCAAACCAAATCACAGAATAAAGTGAATTTTATTCAGCATCTACAAGTAACTCAAACAACTATACACACACACACACACACACACACACACACACACACACACACACAAATAACCCCATTAAAAGAGGGCAGAAAACATAAGCATTTTTCAAAATAAGTCATAAAAGCAGCCAACAAACATAAAAAGTTTAACATCCTCAATTATCAAAGAAATCCAAATTAAAACCACAATGTTACACCACCTACAACAGTCAATATGGCTATTATTAAAAAGTATAAGAACAACAAATATTGGCAAGACTGCAAAGGAAAGGAAACATACATTATTGGGGGAGTATGTAAATTAGTAAAACCTCTGTGAAAAACAGTATAAAGATTTCTCAAAGAATTAAAAATAGAACTACCATTCAATCTAACAATCTCAATGGTGGTATCTACCTACAGGAAAATAAATAATTGTATAAAAAGACATCTACACTTGTATGTTTACTACAACCTTACTCACTATAACAAAGTCATGGAATAAACCTAAGTGCTCATCAATGGCATGTATATATATATATATATACACATACACACACACACACATACATATATCCTATAATAGTCATATTATAGGACTATTATGCAGCCATAAAACTGAATGAAATCCTTTATTTTGCAGCAATGTGGATGGAACTGGAGGTCATTATTTTAAGTGAAATAACTTTAAAACAGCCATATATCACAAGTACTCACTTATAAGTTGGAGCTGGACCATCAGTACACATGAACATACAGAGTGGAAAAACAGACATTGTAGACTTCAAAAGGAGGAAAGTGGTGAGGGTTGAAAAATTACCTAATGAGTACAATGTTGACTTTTTTGGTAACAGGTACATTAAAAGGCCAGACTTCTCTACTATGAGTTATATCCACAGAACAAAACTGTACTTATGCCTCCTAAATCTATGACAATTTAAAACATTAAAATTATTTAATTATAAAAAGGTAAGAAATAAACATGGGAACATTAATAACAACTTTATAAAAATGTTTAAATTATGTTAAAAAAGAACATTGTGGACTCTTGTAAGTCAAAAAACTAAGTAATCTAGATGAAATAGACAAATTATTAGTAACACAAAACTTATGCAAAATGATTCAATAATAAATAGAAAATATGAAAATAATTATAAAAAGTATATATTAAAGTTCTGCAAAATAGATACTTAGAAAGATAGAGTCAGTAATCATCAACTACCCAACAAATAAAATCTCAATCCAGATATCTTCACTGGTTAACTTTCCCAAACATTTAAAGAATAATTATTCCTGAGTCAGTAGGTTTGAGACCAGCCAGGGCAACTTGGAGACTAAGGCAGAAGGATCGCCAGAGCCTAGTAAGTTGACCCTGGGGTGGCCATGAGTGTGCCATTACACTCCAGCCTGGGTGACAGATTGAGACTCCAGCACACACACACACACACACACACACACACACACACACACACTTAGCGCCCATTCTTTTCAAGTTCTTCCATAAATAGAACAGAAAGAAACACTTCTGATACATTCTAGGCCAGAATTACCCTGATACAAAAAACAGACAAAACTTTATAAAAAAGAAAACTACAGGCCAGCATCCCTGATGAACACAGACTTAAAAATCCTGAGCCAAATACTAGCAAAATAAAAGAAACAGGATTTTGAAAACATTACATACTATAACCAAGTAGAATTTATTCCAGGAATGCAGTAAATGCTTTAACACACAAAAAGTAATCACTGTAATACACCTCATTTATAGAATAAGAAAATGAAAAAATCACATTATGCTCTAAATTGATACAGTAAAACCATTTCACAAAAAACAACATACTTTTATGCAGCAATTGTTGCATATCAGTGAAAATTAAAATTAAAATGCATATTTTAATTACATGCAACAAACTAGTAATAAAAGGAATTATAAAAACCCACAGCTAATATCACTTACAATGGTGAAAGTCTGAAAGATTTCTCCCTAAGATCCAGAAGAAGCCAGAGGGTCCAACTTTAGCAACTTTATTCAACGTACCAAATATTCTAGCTAAAAAATTAGGTAAGAAAAAAATAAATAATGGAAAGGAGAAATAAAACTATCTCTATTTGCAGAAGACACACTCTTATATATAGAAAAATCTGAAGCAACCACACTAAAACTACTAGAGTTAATAAATTAACTCAACAACAATGCATGATACAAGATCTCATTTATATTTCCATACACTAGCAATGAAAAATTCAAGAATAAAACTTAAACAATTATTTGCGATAGCATCAAAACATAAAACTGTAGGATTAAACGTAACCAAGGAAGTATCAGACGTGTATACTGAAAACTATAACACATTGCTGAAAGAAATTAAAGAACATCTAAATAAGCAGAAAATTATTCTGTCTATTGGTTGGGAGATTTTAAATAGTTGAAATGACAGTTCTACACAAAACAATCTATATATTCAATGTCATCCTTACCAGAACCTTAGTATTATTTTTTTGCAAAAAGTAGAAGAAATAATTTTTAAAATTCTTATAAAGCAACAAAAGATTTCAAATAGTAAAAATTACCTTAAGCAAGAACAAAGCTGGAGGTATTACACTACCTGATTTCAAATATATTGCAAAGCTACAGTAATAAAAATCAATATGCCACAGATGAAAACTAATAGAACAGAATACAGACCCCAGAAATAAACCTAAGTGTATATGTTAAACTATTATGTTTCAAGGGTGCCAAAAATACACAATGAGAAAAAAATAGTCTTTGCAGCAAATGGTGCTAGGAAAAATGGTATCAACATGCTAAGGTATAAAATTAAAACATTATCTTACACTGTACTAAAAAAATCAAATCAAAGTGGACTCAGAACTTAAATGTAAATCCTGAATCTATAAAACTCCTTAAAAAAAGAACAAAAGATTCATTACATTGTTCTTGTTAATGATTTTATGGATATGATACCAAAAACATAGACAACAAAAACAGAATTAGAAATGTGGGACTACGTGAAACTAAAGAAAAACTTCTGTACAGCAAAAGAAACAATCAACAGGGCAGAAAAACCGGCAGAATGAGAAAAAGCTATTTTCCATTACTGACAAGTAGTTAATTTTAAAATATATAAGACAATCTTGCAACTCAATAACCAAAAAATGCAAGCCAAAACATAAAAAAATGAGGTAAAGATTTGAATAGACATTTTTACAGAGAAGATGTGGAAATGGTCAACAGTTTTTTTTCTTTTTTTTGAAAGCAAGGTTTATTGAGAGAACAGAAAAGCTCCTACAGTGGGAGGGGACCCGAAGGAGATGCTCAGTCAACAGTTTTATGAACAGTTACTCATCATCACTAATCACCAGGGGAACCAAAATCAAAACCACAATTATCAGTTTATACCCATTAGAATGAATGTTATTATTTTTAAAAAGTATTGACAAGAAGGCAAAATAATTGAGAAAATTCCACTCTGTTTTTGAAAATGCAAAATGGTGGAGCTGTTATTAAAAATATGAAATTTTCAAAAAAAAAAAAAAAAAAGAGAATGAAATACCTCTTGATCCAAGAATCCTACTTCTAGGTATTTATTCTAAAAAGTTAAAATAAGTATCTTCAACAGATATTAGCACTCCCATGTTCATTACAGGACTATTCACAATATTCAATGTGTGGAAAAAAACTAAATATCTATCCACAGATGAATAAATACAATATAAGTGGTATGTACA
This sequence comes from Tarsius wallacei, assembly GCA_963574415.1. Taxonomy (NCBI): domain Eukaryota; kingdom Metazoa; phylum Chordata; class Mammalia; order Primates; family Tarsiidae; genus Tarsius; species Tarsius wallacei. The sequence continues at coordinate 5,361 of CAUYQG010188444.1, read as the reverse complement.
TACAATGCAATATTCTTCCACCTTAATTTTATCTAAATCTTGCAGTATGCAGCAACATGAACTTTGAGGGCATTATGAAAAGTGAAAAAAGTAAATCATAGAATGACAAATAATTCATAATTTTTACTAATATGAGGTCTCTAAAATAATCAAACTTATGGAAGCAAAGAGTTAAATTAACGTGGGCTGCCAATGGTTCAACATTGGCAACCAATGGAACTAATGGAGTAGGAGGAAATTAGGAGCTTATTTAATGTATATGATATTTCAGTTAATCAAATGAATAAATTCTACAGTTCTTATATATACCATTGTGTCCATGAATAACAATATTGTATTCACGTACACTTAAAAATCTGTTGGGGTATGTTTCATGTTAAGTATACTTACTGAAATTTTAAAAAGTGTATAAACATTATATATTGTAAAATTTCATCTATATGAAATATCCAGGGTAGATAAGTTTATATTTAAAGGCAGAAGAAAAAAATATTTTTTGTAAAGTCAGGGGAGTGTGCAATGGGAAGGAACCAGTTAATGGTCCTGAGTTCTCTTTTGGAAATGATAAAAATATTTTGGAACTTTTATGGAGACTATAATTATACAGAATTGTGAATATACTCAATACCATGGTGTTACTCACTATAAAATGATTAATTTTGTGTTCCATGAATTTGGCCTCAATCAAATAGATCAAAATTGATAAACTTGACTTCAAAAAATTAAAAATTTCTTCAAAATTTTATTCCATATGAAAAGAATAAAAGATAAGTACAAAAACTTGGAGATAATATTTGCATATAAAACATCTCTTCAAAACTCTTTTATCTAACACATAAGATCTTTCAAATTTTAATGATACAAATACTTAATTTTTGAAACTGGACAAATATTTACCAAAAAAGTTGTATAAATGGCAAATAATAGCATGAAGAGGTATTGTGCTATTAGTTATTAAATAAATACAAATTAAATCTATAATATCATACTGTTACATGCCTAAAGGATAGATAAAGTTGAAAAGATGAACAAGGTGAGAAAAAAAATTCAGTTAAACATTGAAAAATAAGTATTTTGGAATCTATTGCACAATATGCTGACTATAGTTGATAATGATGTATTTCAAAATTATTAAGATAGTAAATTTCAAATGTTCTCACCAAAAAAAAAATAAGTATTTGAGGTGACATGTATGTTATCAGCTTTTTTTTACTCATTCAACATTGTATACATATATCATAATATCACTTTGTTTCTCATAAAAATATATGCAATTACAATTTTTCAATTTATACTAAAATAAGCAGAACTCAGTAAAAGTAAGCATTTCTTATACTCATGTAAACAAATATGGACCAGGTGAATAGGTAAATAAATTGTGTTCTACCCATAGAATGAAATACTTACCAGAAATGAATGAACTATTGCCACATGCAACAAAATGGATAGAAATTAAGATGAATACATTGACTAAAAAAAACCAGACTAAAAAAGTACATAATGTGAAGGGGGACACTCCCCTAAATGGGGGATTATCTTTTGGAGAGCAGGTCCCTTGTAGTGCACTTGGAATTTGTTCCTCTGGTTTAAATGGTCAATCCAAGTTTTATCTGGAAATTTTGAGCAAGCTGTGCCACAATTTGCAAAAGAACCCTGAATTGTACCCCACATCTTTAAAATATTTTTTTAAAAAGAAACTTCTCCAGTTGTGACAAACAGGTGACTGATTCTTCCAACATGACAATGCACCTTCCCACATTGTGCTGAGTGTTCAGCAGTTTTTAACCAAAAACAACATGAGGCCTGTGCTCCACCTTCCCTATTCAACCAGTCTCATCCTGTGTGCCTTCTTTTTGTTTCTCCTGATTAAAAAAACTCATCCACAAAAGCAAATGTTTTGCCAATGTGGAAGAGGTGAAATTTTTAAAAATGGCAGGAGCACTAAAGGGCATTAAAACTGATGAGTTCAAAAACTGTTTTGACAAAGTGAAAAAGAAATAACAAACAAACAAACAGCCCCATTGAGAAGTGGGCAAAGGACATGTGCAGACACGTCTCAAAAGACAACATACAAGCAGCCTAGAAACACATGAAAAAATGCTCGTCCTTACTGATCATCAGAGAAATGCAAGTCAAAACCACAATGAGCTACCACGCAACTCCAGTAAGGATGTCCATCATTAATAAGCCAAAAAAACAAAAGATGCACAGGTGCAAAGAAAAGGCAACGTGTCTATACTGTTGTTGGGAATGCAAGCTATGGAAAGCAGTGTGATGATTCCTAAAGGAAACTGCATAATGAACATTTGTATACCTAACCCTGAATTGTACCCCACATCTTTAAAATAAAAAAAAATAACTAAATAACCAACTAAATATATAAACAAACAACAAGGAAGTAAAAAGTGACCTTCTATGTGATCCAGCAGTGTTTTTCCTAGGAATATACTCAGAGTATATACATCATTCTACCAAAAAATAAATAAATGAAAAACAAAAACAAACAAAAGAAACACCTGCACACTCATGTTTATTGCTGCACTATTCACAATAGCAAAAGCATGGAACCAATGCTGCTGCCCCTCAAAGTGGACTGGATAAAGAAAATGTGGTACATATACATGATGGAGGATTACACAGCCATAAAGAAGAACAAAATCATGGACTTTGCTGCAAAGTCACACTTTGCAGAGATTAAAATGGGGCACAAAGTAAATTTTTGAGTTTATGGCTTTACAGATACATATAAACATATATGTCAAAGTTATCTAATTACACATTTTAAAAATGCATAGTTTAATTTGTTTCATTTATACTATAATAAATCTCTTAAGAAAGTTAGAAAGATAAAAATATTTTCAAGTCCCCAAGTATCATGAGCTAAACTCAATGTTTCATATGTATTATTTCATGCAAAACCTGACTATTGTAGGGTTACAAGAAATTTCCTTCCATGAGGTAGTCTGAGCTTTCAAATGCAAATTATTTTCTATTTTAACTTCCACTTTTGTTGCCAAATATGTAACACTATGAAACACTAAAAAAGTCTGACTTTGTTAAAAAATGGGAAAACATGCCACTTTTTTCAAAATCGACTTTTATAACTCAGTATTTTTTGTGCTTCTCATTTAATATTTTACATTTAAGAATTTATTTAGAATGTCTTAAAATGTGTGTTTGGCTTGATAAATAAAAACAGAAGCATATGTTTCCTATACATAACATTTTGGTGGAAAAGATATGTCAATATTGTATACAAACCTGATTAAGAAGTTTGCATCTATCAAAGTATTGATAGAGACCCTACAATGTAAAAGTCTTTATATAGAGTGCTAAAACAAAATTAATATTCTAATTTATATAATTTTTATTCTCAAAAGATAAAGTTTTTTTTTATTGCAATTAAAAAAAAATTCTCAAATTCCCCACCACCTCTCTAGATTATTGGTTTTCAATAGTGAATATTTTTCAGAAAGTAAATATACAAAAAATCATCTTTTTGCACAATTGTAAAGTTTTAATTTAAAATATTATTTTATATCAATTAAATTTTTCAGTTTATGATATCATTAATAACAAGTAGTAACATGTACTCACTGACACAAAGAAATTGCAATGTTAGAAAAAAATAGTGGAGAATAAGAATAAAACCCATAACATATTGGATCATTTAAATTCTCTATGTTTTGATATTGTTGAGGTCTCACTTTTTATGAGTAATTGTTTTGTCTGCCATAAAAGCAATCCATCCTTAAAAAATATATCAAGTTGACAAATCAGTCCATTGTTAAATGTCTATGTGTATGGTTAAATTTTAAGAATATACTTTTTCTTCATATTGACTTAATATTACTTTACCAAATATTTTGACTAAATAAGAGCTTATTGTACAGAAAGCTTTTGAAACTCAAATTAAAGACAGTATGTGTTGATTTCTTTTTTATTTCATTTTATTTTATTTATTTATTTTTTGAGTTGGAGTATCTCTGTGTTGACAGGCTGGAGTGCAGTGTCACACTCACGGCCACCACAGCCTCAACCTGCTGGGCTCAGGATATCCTTCCACATCAGCCTTCCGAGTAGCTGGAACTACAGGCATACGCCACCACACTCGGCTAACTTTTTTATTTATTGTAGAGAAGGGGCCTCATCAAGTTGTACAGGCTGGTCTCGAACCCATGGGCTCAGTGTTGATATCTTAAAAATTTGAACTTATGTTGGTTAGATTTCATTTTTTTACTCCAAATATGCTTTATCTCATGAATTGAAAATCTAATGTTCATTTTCAAAGTGTTGCTCTGCTTCTAATAATATGTCCTATAGAAATGAACTTTAGAGGGGGGCCAACATGGCGACCAGGCAGCGTGGTCTGTGAGACCTCCACAGAAGAGGACACAGAAAGACTCCGGATCTCTCCCAGGGGGCCTGCTCCCCACACGGAACTTGTCCACGGACACCACAGAGGCACCACAGCGGACCGGAGGTAAAAGCGGCCGCCGCCCCTGCTGGCAGCCCAGGGCCGCCGCCGGCAACCCGGGGTGCCGCCACTGAGGTGACCCGGGGCCCGCCCGCGCCACGGACGCCGCCGACCCGAGGTGCGCCGCCGCCGCCGCCCCAGGGACCTGGGGCGTGCTACCGCGGGCGCCGCCGCCAAGGCGACCCGGGGCCCGCCCGTGCCGCGGACGCCGCCGACCCAAGGCGCGCCGCCGCTGCGGCTGCCGCCCCGGGAACCCTGGGCGTGCCGCCGTGGGCACCGCTGCAGAGGCGACCTGGGGCCCGCCCACGCCGCAGACGCAGCTGCCCTGAGGTGCGCCGCTGCTGCCACTGCCACCGGCGACCCGGGGCCCACCACCGCCGCAGCCGCTACCAGTGACCCGGTGGCGCCACTGCCGCAAGCGGCTCAGTGATCGCCGCCACCGCCAGCGGCTGGGGCCCCAGCGCTACCACCGGCTTCTGGGGGGGCAGCGCTGCTGTTGCAAGTGGCTCGGCTCGCCGCTGCGGCCAAGACACCACTACTGATCACCACCGCTACCACCGCCACTGATTATTGCAGCGGGACGCTGTAGGCGGCTCCACCCGACCCGCCCCGCCCCTGCAGCAAGCGGCTCGACTGGGCTAGCCGCCCGCGGTCTAGACACTCGTCGCTCTCACTGCTACAGCCGGACACCATCGTCACCGCTGTGGTCCGTGGACAAGTTCCGTGTGGGGAGCAGGCCCCCTGGGAGAGATCTGGAGTCTTTCTGTGTCTTCTTCTGCGGAGGTTTCACAGACCACGCTGCCCGGTCACCATCTTGGCCCCCCGAACTCTATATACAGGTTTTTATGTGAACAAAATGTTTTCATGTTTCTTAAGTACATACC
>CAUYQG010188437.1:0-17008 GCA_963574415.1 Tarsius wallacei | reverse complement strand
TTGCCTTGATGATCTATATAGGGCTGTTAGTGGCATATTCAAGTCCCCAGCTATAATAGCGTTAGAGTCAATATTTTATTTTAGTTTTCCTAATAGTTGCTTTATAAATGCTGGTGCTCCAGTGTTGGGTGCGTGTACATTTGGGATGGATATTTCTTGTTGATGGTTTGAACCTTTTATCATTATGTAGTGTCCTTTTGTAACTTTTTAAACTTTTGATAGCTTAGAGGTTGTTTTGTCTGATATTAAGATCACAACTCCTGCATTCTTTTGTGATCCGTTTGCCTGGGAACTCGTTTTCCATCCTCCAACTTTGAGTCTGTGTGTGTCCCTTGTGGTGAGATGAGTTTCCTGGATGCAACAAATTATTGGGTCATGGTTTCTTATCCAGATTGCCATTCTGTGTCTTTTCAGTGGTGCATTTAGTCCATTCATATTCAGGCTGATTATTGAAATGTGATTGTTTATCAAAGTTTTTTCTTTGTTTGCTTATTTTCTTTTGGCTTTGGGATTGATGTATGTGTGTTTTTTCAAGTTTGCTGTTGCAATGTATTCCTTGTTGATTCTGTTCTCTGCTGCTCTCTTGGAAAGTATGTGGTCCCTCTCTTTTTTTCTTTCTTTCTTATTTTGTGCTTAATACCTTTTAAAGCTTCCCCTGTAGAGTTGGTCTAAAAGCTGCATTATCTCTTAGGGATTGGATGTCTGGGAAGGATTTTAATTTCCATCACTGATGAAGTTGAGCTTGGCTAGGTAGGAAATTCTTGACTAAAATTGTATCTTTGAGGACTTTGAATATTGGACTACAGTCTCTTTTAGCTTGTAGTGTTTCTGCCTATAGGTCTGCTGCTATTCTGATTGTTTTTCCCTGGTAGATAGTCTATCCTTTCTCTCTTGCTGCCTTTAGGAATTTTTTCTTTTGTGCCTACTTTGTGTGGGTGAATTACTATGTGTCTAGCAGTTGGTCTTCTCATTTGATGTCTTGTGGGGGTTCTCTTGTGTTTGACTGGTCACATCTCTGGTGAGATAGGGAAAGTTTTCTTGGATAATCTCCTGGAATACTTGCTCCAATATATTCTCTGTTTCCCTTTCTTGTTCGGGATACCAATCAGGCATAGGTTTGTCCTCTTGATATAATCACAAATCTCTTGTAGGCTTTGTTCTTTCTTTCTGAGTCTTCTTTCTTTGTTTTTTACAGATCAGGTTAATTCCATGTTCTGGTCTTCAAGTTCTGAGATTCTTTCTTCTGCTTGATTAATTCTTCTTTCCATGCTTGTCTCTTGTTATTTAGTTTCTGGATGAACTTTTGTATGACCCAAATCTCTGTTACAAGTTCTTTCAGTGTTTCATCTTGTCTTTCTTGAGTCTTAGTCACTCTTTCCATCCATTCCCTAAGCCTTGTCTTATTCTGGGGCCAGTCATTGGTGACTTCCATTGTTTGGGCTCTGAGGTCTGAATTTTCAGGAGTTTTCTCTTTGTTACACTTGAAATTACCTGTGGTCTTCCTTGGTTTTTCCTCATTTGTGACAGATCTCTTTCTTTTCTCTTTAGTTCCATTATTCAGTGTCAGTGGGATAAGCTTTCACTTCTGATGTTTGCTCAGCCTTCTATTCTTCCCTGATCTGAGCTCTGGATTTTTCTATTTTGAAACAGGACACTGATACCTTGGAGTTCTTCCTCATTCTTTTCTGGCCACACCCCTTGTCCTGCAGCTGCATCAGGGTAGGGGGTGGGGCGCCAGATACTCAGCACTTATCAGGTCCCTCTAAAATTTGTGCTTTCAGGATATTTCCTCTGGGTCACAATCAACCCCTGACTAGTTGATGCGCTAGTCATAGAGATTGGGTCTCCATGATGAGAAAGTCAGAGCACTTTCCTGTCCTGTTTTCAAGATGATGGCAGCATGCCTCTTTCACCTTCTCCAGTGGGGCCCTGGCTTTGGGCTCCCTCTGCAACCCTTTCTGCCAGTGTCAGACCTGGCACTGCAGTGGTGAGGCAGACCCTGGAGCCGGCAGTCTCTCCTGCTGCAGTGGTGAAGCAGATCCTGGAGCTGGTGGTTTCTCCCTACCGCTTCTTCACAGGAAGACTTTGGTCAGTTTGAAAAAAATGGCACTTGGCTTCTGTGACCTGGCAAGTACTAGGGACCAAGCAGAGCAGCTGCAGCACCAGCTGTTTCACCAGAAAAGTCCTGGTCACTTGCTCACAAGCCCCTACTTAGTCAGTTTCTCCCTGCACCTTCTTCCCAGGAAGGGTTCTGTTGAATTAAAAAAAAAAATTGTGCTCGGCTTCTGCCTCACAGGAATCACTAGAGTCCAAGCCAAGCAGCAGTGGCACAAGCTGCTTCACCAGGAGACCCCTGGCTGCTTGTTCCCGAGCCTTCACTAGTCAGCCACTCACATGCTCACTCACTCACCAAAATGTACACAAAATTTTCCATACACTCACTCATTCACACAGGGACTCACATAGTCTGACTGGTTCGGCTGCCTCTTCCTGCTCCCTTCATTTTACTTTTTTATGGTGGTTTCTTAAGGTTCTAGTTCTCAAGATGGAAATTCCCAACTTGCAAAGTGTCATCATTTCCTAATATTATTGTTTCAGCTTGTAGTACTTCAGATTTTTACATGCAGATATTATTGTCAAAATTTGGGTTTGAGATTCAAAGCAACTCAAATAAATGTCCAAAATTGTATTTTTGAATATGTTATGGCAACCTGCCCCATTTCTGATAACTGAAAACTTCATAGTATATTGCAACACCACTGACACTCATTGCTTTGGTGTCTCAATCAAAGCAAGTCTCTCACCATTCAGTATAGGGAAGTGAAGATCAACTTTTAGTCAGCAGGAAAAATATATGACAACAAATGCTTTTTTTTTAGACTCTTAATCATAGGCTACTGTGGGATTGCTGATGTTCCAGATAAAGTAGAAATGTATGGAGTAGACTTTTCTGTAATTAAAGGTTACAGGAACTTCTTATTACTTTTACAGGAACTGTCCCTTCTGTTTTGCTTTCTCTGTTTTCCTTATGTGATCCAAAAGTGAGAATCAAACTTTTTAGTAGATTATTTCTGCCTAGAATACTGAGAACAAATCTGTATTTGGTGGGAGTGGGTATAGCATTATGTGCTTGTTTGACCTGAATGGAGTTGTTAGTTCTCGATCTGAGGGGTGTATCTGGCAAGTCCACAACAGAATGAATTTCTCATGATGGGTGTTTGTCAGAGGGTGTCCTTGAGCAGGGTGAAGGGGCAGAGATTTGAGGCTGGATAGTGTGTCCTGCCTTCTCTAAACTGTGGCAGAGTTGAGCATACTGAGTCCTTATAGTGGGAGCCAGATGGATCTATTCAGGTGATTCAGAAGCAGATGCTGAAACAGGGACCCTGAGATATATCTGGTTCCCCAGAATTGGACCCTGTGACAGAGATTTCTATAAAGACAATTTATTGAAGAAGTAATCCCAGGAGAAAGGAGAGAATGATATGGGATAGATGGAACATATCATCATTTTCTTTTTTTTTTTGAGTTGGAGTCTCACTCTGTCACCCAGACTGGAGTGCAGTGGCCACTCCCGGCCACCGCAGCCTTAACCTGCTGGGCTCCAGCAATCCTTCCGTCTCAGCCTTCCAAGTAGCCGGAACTACAGGTACGTGCTACCACACCCGGCTGATTTTTTTGATTTATTGTAGAGATGAGGTCTGGCCAAGTTGCCCAAGCAGGTCTTGAACCCACGGGCTCAGGCAATCCACTCACCTCAGCCTCCCAAAGCGGGGAATTACAGGCTGAACCACAGAGTCCAGCTATGATTCTCTATTATTACTGTTTCATTTTGCAGTTTTCTGAATTTCTGTATACAACTATTATTGTCAAAAATTTAGGTTTTCAGAAAATAAGAATATGGTCTTAGCCAGGACTAGCTTCAGCCTGTGTCCCACAGGAAATTCTGGAGCATAAATTATGCTGCAAGGTTAGTCTCACTTTGAGACAAGGGAGATGCTATTTTATATGCCCTGTCAGTTGGTCATGGGTGACTGGCAGGTGGGGGAAGGTGACTTATCTCCAAGGGCAGTTCTCTGGAGAAGGGGAAGTTGTGGGCCCCTAGCAGTGATCCTCAAGTCTGTTGGGCTCAGTGAAGGGAATCTGTAGAGCATCCTCTACAGTAAAAAAAAGTCTCTTTTCTTTTCATCTCATTAATTTTTTAAAAGGAAGAAAAGTAAATCAAGTTAGTCCCTTTGATTTTATTTAAGTAATAATTTTTAAATTTTTTTAAAATTATAAAGATGTGGGGTACAATTCAGGGTTAGGTATACAAATGTTGATTATATGACAAACAACAGGTACCCTTGTTGATGAGGTGTGCCTCTCCCTCCCCTAGTGGTTTCCCTCAACTGCCAATCCTACCTCCCCTCCCACCACCCTGCGCCCGGCAATTTCCCACTACTGTCAATTCCTTTCTTATAGTATTATAGTTGTTCAAGGTCCACTTATGACTGAGAACATATGGTACTCTGTCCTTTGTTTCTGTGTAGATCACTGAGTATGACAGACTCTAAATCCACCCAAGTTGCTGCCAAGTCCATATGTTTGTCCTTCTTTATGACTGCGTAATATTCCATTATGTATATGTACCACATTTTAAAAAATCCAGTCCAGCTTTGATGGGCAGCATAGTTGGTTCCATTAAGTAATAATTTAAAGACTTTTTCTCCAAATGTTTCTGCTCATTCTCTTTCCTGTACTACATATTGTTTAAAATTTGCTTATTGTTGAGTTGTGAGACACAAGTGAAGATTTACTACATAAGTAAGCTGCATGCAGGTGAAGTTTGGACTTCTAGCTGGCCCTCACTTCCCCTGGTAGTGGACCAGATACCTATTGTGTTGTCACATGACTTCCCTACCCTTCTCCCTCCCTCTCTCCCCTAGCAGTGCCCAGTGACTGTCAATCCCATCCTTGTGCTAATGTGACTAGTGACTGGCCCCACTTATGAGTGAGAACATGTGGTATTCAATTCTTAGTTTCTGTGATAGTTCACTTAGTATGATGGTCTCCAACTGCATCCAAGTTCTGTAAAGGCCATGATTTTGTTCTTATGGTTGTGTAATATTTCATCATGTATATATACCATATTTTATTTATCCAGTTCACTTTTGATAGGCAACTAAGTTGTTCCATGTTTTGCTATTGTGAATAGTGTGGCAATAAATATACATGTGCAGCTGTCTTTTTTGTAGAGTGATTTATGTTCCTCTGGCTATATTCCCAGGAGAAGGATTTCTGGATTGTATGGAAGATCAATTTTTAGATCTTTTAGAAATCACCACACTGCTTTCCATAGAGGTTGAACTATCTTATATTCCCAACAGCAGTGTAGAAATGTTCCCTTTTTTCTACAGCCATTCCAGCACCTGTTGTTTTTGACTTATTAATGATGACCATCCATACTGGTGTTAGGTGGTATCTGATTGTAGTGTTGATTTGCATTTCTCTGATGATTAGTAAGACTGAGCATTTTTTCATGTGTCTGGTGGCTGCTTGTATGCCATCCTTTCAGAAGTGTATGTTCATGCTGTTTGCCCACTTTTTAATGGGGTTGTTTGTTTTTTTTTCTTTTAGTTCATTTGAGTTCCTTGTAGATCCTGGATTTTAGGTTTTAATCAGATGCATAGCTTGCAAATTTTTTTTTCATTCCAAGGGTTGTCTCTTTACTCTCTTGATGGTTCTTTTGCTGTGCAAAAACTTTTCAGCTTGATGAGGTCCCACCTGTTTATTTTAACTTTTGTAGCATTTGCTTTTGGTCATGAATTCATTGTCTACTCCAATATCCAGAAGGTGGGTGTGTCCTATATTTTCTTCTAGGATTTTTATAGTTCGAGGTCTTGTATTTAGGTCCTTGATCTATTTTGAGTTGATTTTTGTATACGGTAATAGGTAGGGGTCCAGTTTCATTCTTCAGCATGTGGTCAGCTGCTTTTCCCAGCACCATTTACTAAATATGGTCTCCTTTCCCCAATGATTGTTATTGGTGGCTTTGTTGAAGATTAGTTGGTTGAGGGACTGTGTTTTTAATTCCAGAATCTCTACCCTGTTCCATTGATCTATGTGCCTGTTCCTGTACCAATACCATGCCATCTTGGTTACTGTAGCCTTGTAAAGTTTAAAGTCTGGAAGTGTGATACCTCCTGATTTGTTCCTTTTGCTGAGGATTGTTTCAGCTATTCATGCTCTTTTTTGTTTTCATGTGAATTTCTTCTATATTGTTGTTTCCAGGTCTGTGAAAAATGTTGTTGGTAATTTGATGGGTTGAACTGGTAAATTGCCTTGAATAGGATGGACATCCTGACAATATTGATTCTTCCAACCCATGAGCAGGGAATGTTTTTCCATTTGTTTGTACCATCCTTGATTTCTTTGAGCAGCATTTTGTAGTTCTTGCTGTTTTTCACTTCTTTCTCTTTTCAGGTCTTTCACTTCTCTGGTTAGGTGAATGCCAGGTTATTTCATTTTTTTGTGTGTGTGGCTATTGTGAATGGGATTGTGTTTTTTATTTGGTTTTCCGCCTGCTTGTTGTTGGAATATAGAAATGCAACTGTCTTTTGCAAGTTGATTTTCTAAGCCGAGACTTTGCCAAAGTTATTTATCAGTGCAAGGAGGCTTTTGACAGACTCCACAGGGTTTTTAAAGTATAGGATCATATCATCTGCAAAGAGGGATAACTTAACTTCCTCTTTTTCCCCCAATTCCTACTTGTATAATTTACTTGGCAACAGGGATAAAAACTAATTGAAAAATGCTTAATAGTAGAATATCAGATATTTGTGAAGACACAAAGATAATTTCTTTTTTATGATTTTGAGGATATTTTTAAAATTTTAGATTCAGGGAGCACATATATGTATTCATTATGTAAACATTTTATGTAGTTGTGAAGATTGGGTCTCAGGCAGCCCATTCCCCAGATAGCAAACATTGTACCTTGTACGTATTCCTCTTTTCCTATTTGGTTACCCCTGATTTTCTTTTCTTGCCTGATTGCTTTGGCTAGGATTTCTAGCACTATGTTGAATAGAAATGGTGAGAGTGGGCATCCTTTTCTTGTTCTAATTCTTAGAAGGAGCACTTTCAGCTTCTGCCCATTGATCAAAATGCTGGCTGCAGGTTTGTCATTGATGGCTCTTATTGTTTACAGGAAAGTTCTTTCTATGCCTAGGTATTCAAGGGTTTTTATGAGGAAGGGATACAGGATTGTGTGAAATGATTTTTCTGCATCTAATGAAATAATCATGTGGTTCTTGGTTTTACATCTATTCATGTACTGAATTATGCTTATAGTTTTGAGAATGTTGAACCAGCTCTGCATCCTGGGAGTGAAGCCCACCTGGTCATGGTGGATGATTCTTGAGATGTGTTGTTGGATCTGATTTGCTAGAATCTTGTTGAGAATTTGTGTGTCTATGTTCATCAGGGAGATTGGCCTGTAATTTTCTTTCCTTGTTGGGTCTTTCCTAAGTTTGGGTATAAGTATGAAATAAAATAGCATCATAAAATGAGATAGGGATAATTCTATCATTCCAAATTGCCTGGAATACTTTCAATAAGATTGGTATCAGCTCCTACTTTTATATCTTGCAGAATTCCGCTGGGACACCATCTGGTCTAGGGTTTCTTTCTTTTTCTTTCTTTTTTTTTTTTTTTAGTGGAGAGGTTTCTTATGACTGAGTCAATTTCATGAATTGTTATTGGGCAGTTCAGAGTTTCAATTTGTTCGTGTTTCAACCTTAGGTGGTTGTGTGATGCCAGAAAATCCTCCATTTTTCTTTAGATTTTCTAATGTATCTGCATACAGATGTTCATATTAATCTCTAAAAATCTTTTTAATTTCTTCAGGATCAGTTGTGACATTGCCTTTTTTGTTTTTAATTGTGTTTATTTGGACTTTCTTTTTTATTTAATCAGTCTAACCAGGTGTCTGTTAATCTTATTTATCCTTTTAAACAACCAACTTTTTGCCTTATTGATCCTTTTTATGATATTTTTGTCTTTTGTATTCTGCAATTGTGACTTTGTTTTGATAATCTGAATATTTCTAATGAAATTAGGATTTAGATGATCTTGCCTTTCCAGCTCCTTTAGGTATGAAGTTAGGCTGTTTACTCATGATCTTTCTATTTTCTTGATGTACACATACAATGTTATGAGTTTTCCTCTCAACGCTGCTTTCATAGCATACCAGAGATTCTGGTAAGTTGTATCTTTGTTTTCATTTGTTTACAGGAATATTTTTATTTCTGTTAAAAAGACATTTTGAATAAGTGGTTTTCTAAGTTGTCAGCCAGAGTAACCCTTAGCCTACAACTGCAGTTGAAATCTTTTGGTTTGTAAGTAATTTGTGATGATGTATTAGTACTTGTAAGAATTCCCAAAGCTTTACTTGAGGCTAATTTCCACAAAACCACAGCAAAAATTAGTTACATATAAAAAAAGCTTTCCCTGATCACCACCCCACAAACTTCCAAGACTAGTTTCCCTGTAGTAACTGATGATCAGAGAATTATCAGCTGTTTGTTCAATTGCCCCATATAAGGGGAATTACCTCTTAGCTGTAGCCCAGTATTGCCATAAGAAGATGGAAAGCATCAATGTCAAATTTTTCAGTTTTTCAAGAGAAGATGAAAACTTGGATTTTCTATACAAATAATCCTATTTTAAAATGTTGGAAGTAACTGAAATTCACAACACTATAGGCTAACTCCATGGAGGCCAGACACAGTCCCATGTCTCTGGCTTTCCTTTAGTAGTTCATATGCTGGCACATTGCTACAAGACTATGTTTCTAGAATGCAAAATCTACAACTCATTTATATTTGTGTCATGCACAAAAGGGAACCTTGTATTTAATAGACACTCATTAAATATTTATTAACAGATTGGTTGAAATCTTTTGGATTTCAACCAATCTGGGCCAGGCACCTAATAGATATGGTAATTTCCCCAGAGGAGGTAATATCAGAATTGAGTTTGAGCCTGTCTGTGGGCCTGGTGGGGGGAAGAGAGGCCTTTTGCAGCAGAGACAGGGTGTGAAAAGGCATGGAATCAACAGAACAAGAAAGATCAGGGAAATGTACATCTGATTGGCACCAGAATAAAGATGAGAAGAGAGATACCAGAGATAGGGAGTGGAGCTTAAATACCACACAGAGAAGGGTGGTTTGTAGATAAGAATGACAGATGCCACTGAAGAATCAAATGAGGAATTGAGCCGGGCTCTGTGGCTCAGCCTGTAATCCCGCGCCTTGGGAGGCTGAGGTGAGTGGGTTGCCTGAGCCCACGGGTTCGAGACCTAGCTGAGGCAGAAGGATCCCCGGAGCCCAGCAGGTCGAGGCTGCTGTGGCCGGGAGTGGTCACTGCACTCCAGTCTGGGCGATAGAGTGAGACTCCAACTCAAAAATAAACAAACAAACAAAAAACAAATGAGGAATTGGGTGAGTGCACGTGAAGGATGGTAGCTCAGCCTCTTGACTCAGCCCAGCCTGCTGAGTGGCAGCGCCATTTGACCCCCTGTGCCACTGGGCCATGATGATGACATGCCTGTCTGTGCATCACCAAGCTCTTCCCACCAGCCAGGCTCATCATGCAGCCTCTCAGTGTGACTTGGATGTCATGGGTATTATGAAAGATCTCCTTCTGCTCCACTGCCTTCAACTAGATGCAGCATCTCACGCAGTCACCTGCATGAACCAAGGATGTGCTTATTGCCAGCAGGGAGGGAGGAGGGACTGCTGCAAGGCTTTCCAGAAGCATCATCTCTGGCAACCTAGCCTCACTGGGGTTGGTAGGAGACCTCAGCAGTGAACCATATAGCTAAAGAATAAAGTGAAAAGAAAGCACTCCTCTCTTAAAGCAACACTCACCAGCCGCTTGGAAGCTGCAAGTTGGTGGCTCAAAGACCAGAGATAGGTTTAACTATCCACAATGTGTGAAAAGCAATTTGTTTGCATGAGTTGCTATTAAAAGACTGACACCTGCATGTCTGGTTTACCTTAAAAAAAAACACTGTCTGGAAACACTTGGCCTGTCTTGTTGCTAATTAATTAACTGCTATGCTTCAAACACCACTTCAGGTATAACACTGTCCTGTTAGCAGCAAGAGAGCGTCTTTGGAGTAGGAGATTCACTAGCATGATCCATTTGTTGTATACACACCTTCAAAGAAGAAAAATGTGAGAGTGACCCATAAGAAGGAAGAAGTCCCAACCTTCTTACAGAGTTGCTCACTCACCTAAAATGTCATCCACATGAGAATATCGGCCCCTCTCAAATTCAGCTTACCTATAAATTGTGTTGCTTTTTTTTGTTTTTAGTAATATAAGATTTGTTTAGGTTAAAGACAAGGCAAAATAGAATTTTATCCTGACTTTTAAAAATCAAAGATATTTTTGCAACTAATGTGCAAAAAATGTATACCCAAGACAGCAGAGTGAAACTTAAGACAATAATATGAATATATGAATTATGTAGAATAAAAATATGGTCAACTACAAAAGGCATAACTTATAAGCATGGTTTAATTCATGATAAATAACATGCTGTTTTAAAATGCATTCATGTATTAAAAAATTTTTCTGGAATCAAAAGTGTTTAAGATAACAATTTTATAAAAGTATGTATCTTATTCAGTTCAGGTTGCTATAACAAAATATCATAGACTGGGTGGCTTGAAGCTAAAAGTTGGGGATTAGAGTGCCAACATGGTTGGGTGCTGGCTGTCTTCCAGGTTGCAGACTCATTTGTGTCCTCACTTGATGGAGAACAGAGAGAGGGAGATCATGTGTCTCCTCTTTTTACAAGGCCTTGCACCTTTTATTTACTTATTTATTTATTTTAAACATGTGGATTGTATAAACAATAAACAATAAACAATTCAGGATTAGGTATATATATGGTCATTGTATAGGTAAAGTGTGGGCCTGAGGCCATTAATCTTATCATGAAGGTCTCCCCCCATGAATGCATCTAACTCTAATCACCTCTCAAAGGTTTCACCTTCTAAAATCATCATATTGAGGGTTAAGATTCCAATATATGGATTTATTTATTTTATTTATTTTATTTATTTTTTTTGAGTTGGAGTCTCACTCTGTCGCCCAGACTGGAGTGCAGTGGCTGCTCCCGGCCACCGCAGCCTCGACCTGCTGTGCTCCAGCGATCCTTCCGCCTCAGCTTTCCGAGTAGCCAGAACTACAGGTGCGCGCTACCACGCCCGGCTAATTATTTTGATTTATTGTAGAGATGAGGTCTCATCAAGTTGCCCAGGCGGGTCTCGAACCCGTGGGCTCAGGCAATCCACTCACCTCAGCCTCCCAAGGCACGGGATTACAGGCTGAGCCACCGAGCCCAGCTCAATATACGAATTTAGAGGGGACACACACTTTCAGACCATAACAATGTGCTAGTGCATGTAGCAGAGATGATGGGCCCTGATCAGGAATGGCTATTTGCGAATGGATGTCTACCCAAATGTAATGTTGCTCATCATTTTGAAGACATAGCTAAAAGTCTACATATTACATTTTTGTAAAAAGGTAAAGTCATTTAGGGCACCTTGCATTGCCATTGGTGGGAGTAGATTTAAATAATACTGTACTATTTTTATGGTGTTGTGGATATTTCACCATTACTAGATAACAGTTGGAAGAGACACAGGAAGCCCAGGAAAGACACAACCTCAGGAAAGTACTGTTGAGAATAGTCTTGAAAAAAATTTAACTGAGACTAATCAAAAGTACTAGGTGTGACTTAAAATGGCATTCTTTTTTTATTTTAAAGATGTGGGGTACAATTCAGGATTAGATAGGTAAGTGGTCATCGCACAGGTAAAGTCTGGGCCTCTCTTTGGTCCCTACTTTGTCTGGTTTGAGATCAGGTACCCTTATTGATGCTATGTGACCTTCTCCTCCCTCTCCTGGCAGTGTCCCACTATTGCCAATCCCTTTTTTATAGTATTATGATTAATGTTTAGGGTCTGCTTATGAGTGGAAACATATTATACTTGGTTTTTTGTTTCTGTGATAGATCACTGAGTATTATAGACTCTAAATCCATACAAGTTGCTGCGAAGTTCATAATTTTGTCCTTCTTCGTGGCTGCATAATACTCCATCATGTATATGTACCACAATTTTGTATCCAGTCTTCTTTCTACGGGCAGCATGGTTGGTTCCATGTTTTTTCTATTGTGAATAATGCTGCAATAAACATGTGTGTGCAGGTATCTTTTTCGTACAATGATTTGAGTTTCTTCAGGTATATTCCCAGAAGGGGGATTGCTGGGTTGTTTGGAAAGTTGATTTTTAGATCTCTTAGGAATTGCCACACTATTTTCCACAGAGGTTGTACTAATTTACACTCCCACCAACAGTGTAGGAACTCAAATGGTATTCTTATGAGTATGCCTGCTCATTTGTCAAAGAAGAATATGACTCATTTTCATATACTGAAGTTGGTCTCCGCCCCCTCCCACCATGAAAGTGATGGCCTAACCTAAGGCTCCAAAGTTAAGAATTTGAAGACTGAATTTTTAAAATGGTTCTCTGATTTCAGACTTTTTGAAAATAAGCTAAAATTGTCCAAGTTGTGTTTTACAATTACTATCAATGGTGTGCATGCAGAGTTGAGGAACAGTGCTCTGAAAATAAAAACGATTGTGAAAATTCTGCTTGGAAGAAACTATGTTGTGACTAGCTATGATTATAATGAATTAAATAACCCTGACATTACCAGTTTAATAACATAATATTGCCAGGATTCTGGTTTCTAATTTAAGAACTCAACTACATAATTTAAAATGCAATAATTAAAACTTTCTCACACACATACATATATATAATTTGAAATAGAATGATACCACAGAACACACTGTAGGTCAGTAAAAATAGATACAATTTAGGCAATGGATTTGGCTTCCTCTGATGTGCTTCATTTATTTGTGTTTGCCACCTGGTCCCTCTAGGCATCTGATTAACAATGACTATTCCAATTCATGTGTCTATTATGGTGGCCCCAAGATCTTTGACTGGTCATATACTGCTTATACAATGCCTTAGGTTCTTTTGAAATAAAAAAAGATGAAGATAAATAGATGGATGAGTGGAGGATGGAGAGACAGATAAACAGCAGGAATGAATCTTTTTTTTTTTTTGAGTTGGCGTCTCACTCCGTCGCCCAGACGGAGTGCAGTGGCTGCTTCCGGCCACCGCAGCCTTGACCTGCTGGGCTCTGGCGATCCTTCCACCTCAGCCTTCCGAGTAGGCAGAACTACAGGTGTGCGCTACCACGCCCGGCTAATTTTTTATTTATTTATTTATTGTAGAGATGAGGTTTAGCCTGCCCAGGCGGGTCTCGAACCCACAGGCTCAGGCAATCCACTCACCTCAGCCTCCCAAGGCGCGGAATTACAGGCTGAGCCACCGAGCCCAGCAGGAACGAATCTTAATCCACACTTAGATGTGCAGGATATGCAAATTGTTTATATGCCTATTTAATTAGTATTTTGGGCTCATGATATCACCATAGAAAGGTAAGCATAAGTTCAGTCAATTTTACTTTTTTAAAAAGTTTTTTATTTTAAAGATGTGGGGTACAATTCAGGTTAGGTATACAAATGTTCATTATGCAGGTACCCTTATCGTTGAGGTGTGCCCCTCACTCCCCTGACAGTTTCCCCCAACTGAAATCCCACCACCCCCACCCCTGGCAGTTTCCTGCTACTGCCAGTCCCTTTCTTATAGTATTATGATAATTGTTCAAGGTCTGCTTATGAGTGAGAACATATGGTCCTCTGTTCTTTGTTTCTGTGTAGATCACTGAGTATGATAGATTCTTAAATCCATCCACGTTGCTGCAAATTTCGTATGTTTGTCTTTCTTTACGCATAATATTCCATTGTGTATATGTACCAAATTTTCTTTATCCAGTCCAGCTTCAATGGGCAGTATGGTTGCTTCCACATTTTTGCTATTGTAAATAGAGCTGTAACAAACATGTGTGTGCAGGTATCTTTATGGTAGAATGACTTGAGTTCCTCTGGGTATATTCGCAATAGGGGGATTGCTGGATCATTTGGAAGGTCCATCAATTTCTAGTTCTTTCAGAAGTTGCGCTCTGTCTTCCAGAGAGGCTGTACCAACTTGCATTCCCATCAGCAGTGTAGAAGCGTTCCTTTTCCTCCAGATCCTCACCAGCATGTGTTGTTGTTTGTTTTATTAAAGATGGCCATTCTTACTGGGGTTAGGTGGTATCTCAATGTGGTTTTGATTTGCATTTCTCTGATGATTAGTGAGGCCGAGCACTGTTTCAATGTGTCTGTTGACTGCCTGTATATATTCTTTTGGGAAATGTCTATTCTTGTCTTTTGCCCACTTTTTTTTTGAGTTGGAGTCTCACTCTGTCGCCCAGACTGGAGTGCAGTGGCCGCTCACAGCCACCGCAGCCTCGAACTGCTGGGCTCCAGCGATCCTTCCGCTTCAGCCTTCCAAGTAGCTTTTTAATGGGGCTGTTTGCTGTTTTTCCTTTTGGTGCATTTAAGTCCCTTGTAGGTCCTAGATGTTAGGCCTTTGTCAGATATACAGCTGGCAAATATTTTTTCCCATTCTATGGGCTGTCTCCCTGCTTTCTTGATCTTTTGCTTTGCAGAAGCTCGTTAGTTTGATGACGGCCCACTTGGCTATCTTATTTCTTAAGGTATGGGCATTTAGGGTTCTGATCAGGAATTGGTTGCCAGTTCCAGTTTCCATTAGGGTGTCTCCTGTGTTTTCTAAGATCCTTGTAGTTTGAGGTTTTATGTTTAGGTCTTTGATCCATTTAGAGTTAATTTTTGTGTATGGTGATAGGTAGGGGTCCTGTTTCAATCTTCTACATACTGTCAGTCAGTTTTCCCAGCATTGTTTACTGAATAGGTTCCCCTCTGCCCAGTGGCTATTGTTGGAGGCTGGGTCAAAGATGAATCAGCTGAGAAACTGAGGCTTTGCTTCCGAAATCTCTAGCCTGTTCCATTGGTCTATATGCCTGTTCTTGTACCAATACCAGGCTGTTTCAATTACTGTAGCCTTATAGTAAAATTTGAAGTCTGAAAGTGTGATACCTCCGGCTTTGTTTCTTCTGCTAAGGATTGTTTTGGCTATTCATGGTTGTTTATGTTTCCATATGAATTTCTGAATTGTCATTTCCAAATCTGAGAAGAATGATGTCGGTAATTTAATGGGTATTGCTTTGAATCTGTAGGTTGCCTTTGGTAGGATGGACATTTTAACAATGTTGATTCTTCCCATCCATGAGCATGGAATATTTTTGCATTTGTTTGTGTCTTCTTGGATTTCTTTGAGCAGTGTTTTATAGTTCTCATTGTAAATGTCTTTCACTTCTCTAATTAGGAAGATGCTGTGGTATTTCATTTTTTGTGTGGCTATTGTGAATGGGAATGTGCTTTTTATTTGGGTCTCTGCCTGCTTGTTGTTGGTGTATAGGAATGCAACTGTCTTTTGCACATTTATTTTGTACCCAGAGACTTTGCCAAAGTCCTTTATCAGTGCAAGCAGGTTTTTGACAGATTCTCTTGGATTTTCGAGGTATAGTATCATATCATCAGCAAAGAAGGATAACTTGACTTTCTCTTTTCCTATTTGGATACCCCTGATTTCCTTCTCTTGTCTAGTTGCCCTAGCTAGGGCTTCCAACACAATGTTGAACAAGAAAGGTGAGAGTGGGCAGCCTTTTGTTGTTTCAGTTTTCAGGGGAAATATTTCCAGTTACTGCCCATTTAGCAATATGTTAGCTGTGGGTTTATCATAGGTGGCATTTACTATTTTGAGGCATGTTCTTTCTAAACCTAGGTGTTTGAGGGTTTTTATCAAGAAGGGATGCTGGATTTTATCAAAAGCATTTTCTGCATCTAACGAGATAATCATGTGGTTCTTGTTTTTACATCTGCTGATGTATTTAATTACATTTATGGTCTTGCGGATGTTGACCCAGCCCTGCATCCTGGGAATGAAGCCTACTTGGTCATGGTGGATGATTTTTGAGATGTGTTTTTGGATTCGATTTGCCAGAATCTTGTTGAGGATTTTTGCATCTATGTTCATCGGCGATATTGTCCTGTAGTTCTTGTTTTTTTGTTGGATCGTTACCCGGTTTGGGTATCAGTGTGATGTTAGCTTCATAAAATGATTTTGGGAGAAGTCTATCTTTCTCAGTTGCCTAGAATACTTTCAATAGGATTGGTATCAGCTCCTCCTTGTATGTTTTATAGAATTCTGCTGGAAAGTCATCGGCTCAGGGCTTTCTTTTTTGTAGGTAGTTTTTGTATGACAGAGTCAATTTCCTTGGTTGTTATTGGTCTATTTAGTGTCTCAATGTCTTCTTGTTTCAGCCTGGGGAGATTGTGTGATGTCAGAAAGTCCTCCATATCATTTAGGTTATCAACTTTTTTTCCATATAGGTGTACATAGTAATCTCTGATAATCTTTTGTATTTCTTCAAGATCAGTTGTGATTTGATCTTTTGTATTTCTGGTTCTGTTTATTTGAACTTTTTCTCTCTTTTTCTTGATCACTCTTGCTAGGGATTTATCAATCTTGTTAATTCTTTCAAAGAACCAGCTTTTTACTTTGTTGATGTTTTCTATGATGTTTTTGTCTTCTGTGTCCTGTATTTGGGCTCTTAATTTGGAGATCTGGATTCTTCTGCTAAAGTTGGGGTGTTGGTGATCTTCTCTCTCCAGCTCCCTAAGATGATTTGTTAGGCTCTCAACTTGTGATCTTTCCATTTTCTTGATGTATGCTCATAGAGATATAAATTCCCCTCTTAGAACTGATTTCATGGTATCCCAGAGATTTGGTAAGATGTCTCTTTATTTTCATTTGTTTCCATGAATCTTTTAATTTCTGCTTTGATTTCAGTGTTGACCCAGTAGTTGTTCAGCATCATGCTGTTTAGTGTCCTTGTCTTTGTGG
>CAUYQG010188428.1:0-33111 GCA_963574415.1 Tarsius wallacei | reverse complement strand
AGATTTTATTGACAAGTGGGTTTTAAATCCAAATGTGAATTTTTTTAACATATTTTTTATTTTAAAATTGTGGGGTACAGTTAAGGGTTAGGTATACAAATATGCATCATTCAGGCACCCTTGTTGATAAGGGGTGTCCCCCTGGATTTCTTTCCATTTATTCTACTTGGAGTTAATTAAGCTTCTTAAATGTATATAGAGAGATTTTTCATCAAATTTAGACGTTTTGGCCATTATTTTTTTTAAAAATTTTCCTCCCTTTTCTCTTTCCCCTCTCCTTCAGGGAATCTCTTTATGTATACATTACTATGCTTTTGAGGCTGTTTGTTTTTTCTTTCCTCATTTTTATTTATGTCCCTCAGACTGAAAAATTTTCATTGACCTATCTTCAAGTTTGTTGATTCTGCTGCCAGCTCAAGTGTATTATTGATTTCCTTTAGTGAAACTTCTATTTCAGTTACTACACTTTTTAACTCTCAAATGCTTATGTGGTTCTTTAAAAAAAAGTTATATTTCTTTATTGATCTTCTCTATTAGGTGAGACACAGTTCTCATATTTTCCTTTAGATCTTTAAACATGGTTTCCTTTAGTTAGTTCCTTAGACACATTTAAAATAGCTGACTTAAATTTCTTTAGTAAGTCCAACATCTGGGCTTCCTCAGGAGCAATTTCTATTGACTGCTCTAATGCCCTTTTATGAATCATACTTGCTTGTTTCTTTGCTTGCCTCCTAATTTTTTGTTAAAAACCAAACACTTTCAATAATATTATACGCCAACTCTGAAAATTAGATTCTCTTTCTTTTCAGGGTTTGCCGTTCTGGCTGATTGTTGTTGCTGCTAGTTTAGTGACTTTCTTGAACTAGTTCTATATTCTTTGTTCTGTGCAACCATGGAAGTCTGTGTTCAATTAGCTGGATAGAGATTTTCTTGACTACCTTGAACCAATAAGTGTCACAGCCATTGCTGAGGGACCCTATCTCTGCGTTGGGGCAATTCTTCAACTCTTAGGCAAGCAGATTACAACTTTGTATAAGACTTCACTACTTCCTGCTCTCAAAGAACATCAAGTTCAGTGAGTGGTGAGACCTCAGGCCTTATCAGGTCTTTCCTGGGCATGTACAAAGACTTAGGCATGCACACAGACAGCCCTAAGCATGCATGGGGCCTTCTTGATTTCTGTGAATATGTTAGAGTTTTTTTTTTTTTCTTAATCAGGGTTTCACTCTGTTGCCCAGACTGGAGTGCAGTGGCATGATCATGGCTCACTGCAACCTCGAACTCCTGGGTTCAAGCGATGCTCCCACCTCAGCCTCTCAAGTAGCTGGGACTATATAACCACAATGCCTGGTTAACTTTTTTATTTTTATTTTTTGTAGGGTCGAGATCTTTCTGGGATTACAGGATGAGCCACTGCACCCGGCATGCTGGAGTTTTTCAAAGCCCTTTTCTAGACATTTCTTTCCCCAATTTTCCTTTTAGGTTTTTTTTTTTTTTTTTTGTCCTCATTTTTATTGCCACCTCAAGCTGCTGTGATGATAAGCAATTAATTGCCAGAGAACTGGAATGAGCAGACTGAGTGGAGTGGTGACAGCTCTCTGAGAATAAGACTTCAGAGGAGCTCCAACTGCAGTCTGCCCCCTACAGTGTCTGCCAGGCTGCTGGTTTTCACTGTGATTGTCACATATTGACTTTCAGGGCTACTGCAGAGCTGAGGAGAGGGAGATGGGTTAGTATAAGTTAAAATATCACAGATCTCACAGTTCTTTTTGAGCTTCAACCATTTTTTAAAATGCTCCCTGGATTGCTGCAAGCCTCTGGTTATTTTTCCAAGTTCTGAAAAGGTTTGCACTGCTTATATATATAAGATCTTCAGAGGTACTAACTCTAACGTTCCCACTGATATTATCTGGCAAGTTTTCTTAATTTTATATCTGATTTGTGTGTTCTTCTGAATTTTTAAAAAGAATAACAAAACCCAAATTTGCATTGTATCCTCTTGGGCCCAGCCACCATAATAAATAGTGTCTTTCTGTATGTATAATGTTTGCAGTCATTGTCAAAATGAGTCTGAGAGGCCACCGACAAGTTGATCCAAATTTCATTATTAGATACGTATGCCAATAACTCATCCAGAGGAGAGGATTTATGGACATATATGCTCATTAGAAAACTGGTCACAGAGTGAAAAATTAGAATCAGCGTCAAAGTCCAAATTAGGGTAAAGGGTAGATAAATTACTCTGTATTTTCTAACTGGAATGGTAGGCACTCATTTTCTGAAATACTTATACAGACTAAATAGTAACATGGAGAATTTCTTAGGATCTGTTAATTAAAAATAGCAAAATACAAACTTCTATTTGCACCTCTGAAACAATTATGTATGTACATGCACAATAGCCGCAGGAAGAGAGAAAAATGAACACAGTGTGTTAGGGTGGAGAGAATTGTGGGTTTTAGAAAATTAGATATTTTTTCCATCTTATTGTTATGCTGTGAGTACACTGAATTGAAAGTTTGAAAACAATAGGCCAACATGTCTAAAGAAAAAAAATAAAAAACCAAAAATGTCCCCATATCCCCTAAGTGCTGGACTTGGCACAGGTCAGAGGCATCCTGTGACAGGGACTGCAAGAGCCCAGGACAATTTCTTTGCGATGTGACCTGGGGACAGAGGTCAGCCTCGTCAGTAAGATGGGCCCCGGGGACCTGGGACGGGGATGGAATGCAGCTCTTTGCCAAGCTGCCTGGAGACAGGGAGGAGGAGGAAGAGGAGGAGGAGGAAGAGGAGGAGAAAGGCATTCTCTCCTTCCCCTCCTCTTAGAGAAGATGTTTTTCCAATAAATAACTGTGAAGTCCAAATGAAATATAAGCCTCATGAATTATTTTGGCCTTTTGGGGATCCAGAAATCTCTCAGTGCTTGGAAAGGGTCACAAAGGCTTCTGATGGATGCCCCCACCTCTCCCGGGGACTCTCCCTTCCTGACAATAATGAAGCGGCCACCTATTCCACCCCTACTTCTTTGCCATTCCCTCCCCCTCAATTTGGGGCTTTTAGCTTGGCTCAATCCTCCAGCAGCGCTCAGCCTGGTTTTATTTCCTGTTTTTTATTTCTTTCATTTAAGCGTCTAAGAAAGAGATGGAAGAATTAAGTGGAATGTGCTTTGGAAATAATTTGTCAGAGCAATTTTCCCAAAGTGGGTTCCATGCAGAATGACCAACTGTCCTGGTTTCCAGGGATGTGAAATTTCTACTGCTAAAACCAGAATGGTCCTGGGGAATTCCTGGGATGAGTTGGTTCCATGATCACACAGGTTGGCAAAAGCTAGATTGAACACAGTCAGATAAATATGTTTGCTGCAGGCCTTGCCAGAGCCGTTGTATGTTGAAATGGTATAGGCCCACATGTATTCAAGGCAGGCTGTCCCTAGTGTAATAGAGCTTAAGATTATCTATTTTAAAAAATTAATCTGAGAAACACAAAGTTTGTTGGGGCTGAGTAGGCTGTGCTGCTCAGGGTGCCTAAATGTCTTCTGGAAGGGAGGGGATCAAGACAGCACTCCCCATTTTCCAGGAGTCAAATAGTTGAAACCTACTAAGTGGCTGGTGCAGTCTTCTTCAAGATGCTGTGAGGGGGTGGAGGAGGTCCTGAGACTCCTTCCCCCTACTTCTGCACAAAGGGGCTTGGTTCCAGGTGTATGTAACTTACGAATGCATCCTGATCACTCTCTTAAGCCTAACCCACCAAACATAGGGACAGGTGTCCTCCTGGTGAGAGCAGGCAGACCTGTGTCTTAGGGAGGGGGTTTAGGAGGGGCAGTTTTCCAGCTCATCACTTTCTAACTGGCATGATGAGACATCCCTATAGAGAGACACATAGCTCCCCAGCCTCACGCATAGGGTTGCAGAGTAGGATGGTATGGCACAGGCACAGGATCTGTGTTTTCCCAGTTTACCTTCCCTGCCCCATCAAAGGGCATAGGGAGCCCTGTGCAGTGGGCAACATGAGAGTTTTGCTTCCCTCTGGTCTCTGTCTCTGCAGTGGCTGATGCCCCCACAGGAGGGCATGGTGATGGGCAGGAACCCCAACATGTCCCAGCATCCAGGAGCAGGGCTGGGCTGAGGCGGCCCTCTCCAGACATGCAAGGTTACAGGGATCCTGGGGTGACCATTGCTGGGCAGCCTCTGGACTCCCCCACCCTACTGTCCTATCGTTTCTGATGGGTGACATGGGAGTGTCTAGGAGCTTCTTTGTTTGGGGGTAGCATGCTTCTCACCTGGACTCCAGGGTCTGGGACATGGGGGTTGCTGGACTCCAAGTCAGCTAGCAGCCTCACACGCAGCTCATAGTCCCAGGGAGGGTGGGAGTGGAGTCCAGGGCCTTGGGCATCCCTGTCTGGCTGTGGGGACAGGAGCTGGTGGGCTATGGAGCAGCACTAGGCTCTGCCTGGGAGCCTCTACCCAGGCAGGGGGTTTCTTTCCACCAGCTCTGGCCTTGGCAGCCTCCTGGCTGTGGGAGAAAGATCTGTATCTGCCACAACCGCAGGAGAGCCCAACTCGGCCTTTGTTTTTGTTGTTGTTGTTGTTTTGGTTTGGTTTTTGAGTCAAAGTCTCACTCTGTCTCCCAGGCTGGAGTGCAGTGGCATGCTCACGACCACCCCAGTGTCGATCTGCTGGGCTCAGGAGATCCTTCCACTTCAGCCTTCCAAGTAGCCTGAACTACAGGCGCATGCTGCCATACCCAGCTATTTTTTTTGATATATTGTAGAGATGAGGTCTCGCCAAGTTGCCCAGGCTGGTCTCGAACCCCTTGGTTCAGGCAATCCTCTCTCCTCAGCCTCCCAAAGTGCTGGGATTACAGGCTTGAGCCACCATGCCCAGCCCAAGTCGACCCGTGTGGGTCCTGAGACACTGGCTGTCCATGGAGAGGCTGCTAGAGCTAGAGATCTCTGTCCTCCAAGGGAGACAGGGGCTAGCATAGGTGTCCTTGAAAATCAGGGCATGGCCACCTGAGCTCTGGTGGGCTGGACATAATGAGTTAACAGGTTGGCTGCACATCTAACTGCCCCTGTGTACCAGACACCATGTGGGGCTCTGAGGCCCCTCCAGGAGTGAGAAGTGAGGCCCCAGTCCAGTCCTTAGACAGGAAAGAAGCACACAATTGTGCAAGGAGGACCATAGAGGGTCGAAGTCATCAAGGAAACTTGAATGCATCAGGAAATTTGTTCCCTTGAAGACTAGAGGGGCCTCCCAGGATAGAGGTGGGTGATATCTTAACGGCTGCTGATTGAAACTAAAATTTTTGAGTAAAAATGGGATGAAGGTTACTTGTGCTGTTCTGGGGTCCTCTGGACAGGGCAAGGACCCCAAGGATTGTCTGGAGGGGGACGTGGCTTTTGGATGGGCCCTGGGTGGAGACACCCAAAGCTCTAGTCTGGTCCCAGGAACATGCTTCTAATTTGTTCAGTGGGGTTCCCTAAGACACAGCAAGGGCACTAAGTGGAGGCAGCACCCCAGGGGCCAAGCAGACGGTGGTAAGAACAGACAGGACAGCTTGACACCAAGGACAGGAGAGCCCTCACCCCAGTCTGAACCCAGGCCTCAACCCTGGCTATGAGAAAAGAACCACATACTCTCTGTTGACAGCTACTGCGGGTGGCAATGCTGCCCATGTGGGGGTGAAGAAAGAAGTCCCTGGGTCAGCCTCCAGTGACCTGTGAGGGACCCACATACATGGTCAGTCCCTGGGTCAGAAGTGCAGGGCCTGAAGCAGTTGCAGATGATGGCCACCAGGTGGCACAGGAGAGTCCAGCGCGCATGGAGGATTGAGGTCCTGCCGTCTGGCCACACCTCTGCCTCCCGCCTCCTCAGACAGGTGACCAGGAGGGAAGAGGAGGGACAGCTTCCACTGATGATTTACTGGGGGCTATGGGCCAGGTGGAGATGAGGTCTGCCCGGCACCTTCGAAGGTGGGTGTGCCTGGCATTGAAAGATGATACGAGCTGGTTAAGAGGAGGGGGCAGCTGGATCACAGGGACCTCGAGGAAATGATGCAGATGCAGGGGCCCAACCCAGTTGGTACTTTTGAAGAAAGAAGTCACCTGGACCTCCATCTGCGAGCCCCGGAGTTGCAGGACCAGGAAAGTCCTGCCTAGGTCCACCCCTGAGGCCTGGAACTTGCCCTCCTACCTTCTCCCTGCCAGCCCTCTTGGGGGAACATCCAATCCCCACGTGGCACTTCTAAACTCCCATCTACCTGGGGGCGACTTTGGTGCCTTCTGTCAGCATCTGGTTAATTCTGGGTCCTGGCATGACTGGGGGTGATGTGGCTGGGCAACTTTTGAATGACATTGGAGGGCTGGATGGTAAGGATCCCAGAGACTTGGAGGGTGGAGTGAGCCTTCCCCTCCTCTCATGTGGTGCAAAGGTTGAGCACCGGATGGAGAAGCAACAGGGAACCGGCAAAACTGAAGGAAAGGAAAAGGGGGAGGAGGGGAGGGAGGAAAGGGGACGCTGCGGAGACCCCTTCCAGAGCCTGAAGCTCTGCACCTGTGCCCTCCGCTGCTTGCATCCTGCAAAATCCTCTCTGATTCTCCACATTATTCTAAGTAGGTTATTGAACATTTCTTTCTTTCTTTCTTTTTGAGTCAAATCTCACTATGTCACCCAGGCTGGAGTGCAGTGGCACAATCACAGCTCACTGCAGCCTCCAACTCTTGGGCTCAGGCAATCCTTCCACCTCAGCCTTCCGGGTAGCTGGGACTACAGGCATGTGCCACCACACCCGGCTAATTTTTTTTTATTTATTGTACAGACGAGGTCTCGCTATGTTGCCTAGGCTGGTCTCAAACTCCTGGACTCAAGCAGTTTTCCCACCTCAGCCTCCCAAAGTGCTGGGATTATAAGCATGAGCCGCTATGCCCAGCCCTGAACATTTTTGTCTTTATCAAAGAAATGTGGCACACGCAGGTACAAACCATTATTTCCATGGGTAATCTTTCCTCAAGTTCATCTTTTACGAGGAATCACATCAGGCCACAGGGCCATATGGCAATGTCATGTCCCATTAGGCAATGTAGGTGGATCATACACCCGGAGAACAAATACTGGCATGGCTCTTTCCTCTCTCTCTCTCTCTCTCTCTCTCTCTCTTTCCGCAGGTCACAGAGTTGCTTAAGTGATCTCTTCTGCATTTGACTGCTGGGAGGCAATTTTGCAGTCATGCTGAATCATTGGTGATGAGGTGAGGAGTACCCATGTCTGGGTCCTTAACACAAGGGGCAGGGAAGCCCTTTTCTCTCCCCCTTTCAGTGGGCAGACTCTGGGTCTCAGGCAAGGGTCCACCTGGGCAGACTGAGGCCCTGGAAGGACTTGCTTTGACAAGAGAAAGGTCTGGGAAGGAAAGACTAGATACAGCAGAGCCAGGACAGTGAAGGGTGCAAGGAGGATTCAGAGGAGCTCGCCAGGGGACCACTGTATGGCCAGAAGCCTGGGGAGTGGTGCCTGGCTCCCTCCTGGTGGGCTCAGGGCAACATATAGCCAGATCCTGCGCTGAGCCTCCCACTGTGACCTGTTGATGGAGCTCAGTGCCGTCCCCCATAGGGGCTGGGGTCAGCCGAGGTGGCGGGTGGGGCCCCACCTCCATGACTTCACTTTAAAACAAACCTATCAGGGCCCTGACTCTCCTCTCTGGGGCCTGTCACATAAATTTTCATTTAGTGCCACTGCATTTTCATCCAGGGAACTGTCAGGGATGTTTTGAGAAGGAACTGGGAGGTCAAATGGCCATGCTTTAACGGTGGTGTGGATGACAGCTCCGGGTTGGATGCCAGCCTGGGAAGACAAAGGGAGCCCCAGACCATAGGGCCGCTTCCTATGGGGTCCCAGGAGCTCTAGCCAGCCCCGCCCCTGTGTTGGACAGCCGAGTCTCAGCCTGTCTCGCGGCTGACCACGCTGGGTAAGGAATGTCTGTTGCAGTTTATATTGGAGGGGAATGAAAGGCTTCCTCAGCTTCCCCTAAATATGCAAACACACGGAAGGAGGGAATTTAGAACTTCAAGACCACCCCTCATGCTTTTCTCCAAGGTCAGCAGGTAAAAGCTTCCTATTTGTACAGACTTCCTTGTTTTCAAGGCGTTTTCTCACACCTCACCTCATTTGGTTCTCACGCCATGAATGAACCAGGACAGGAGTAAAAAGACTGAGGCTTCATGGAGCTGGGAGGCTCCCCAAGGCCACAGGTTCTAAAGAAGCTCAAAGCTTCTAATTGCTCACATGTCTGTTTTGGGAGAACTTCTTTAGCATAGCGCTCAGCCCTAAGGCATGGTTCAGGAGCCTCCTTAAAACCTCAAACAGCCCTGCAAGGTTTCTCGGTTTCTCTGTGAGGCAATGGGACAGCTGGAGCTTAGAGTGATGATGTCCTTTGCCCACTGTTACAAGACAAGGGTTTGGAAATCTCCTCAGTCCCCAAGCCAGGGCCTGGGCTCTTCTTACTCCATTCTGCAACCCCTAAATGCTTGTGCCTTTCTGCATTTGACACTGGGGTTTGTACCTTGCCTCGAATGTTAGAGATAGTCCAGGACTTTCAACCCAAGAGAGTGAATCGTGAGGGTTTCCAAGGCCCTGCCATTCTCAGATGTTATCCTGTGCCACCCCCGGCAGCCCCATCCCACGCCTCTTCAACATTAGAAATGACACTCACCAACTATCTGTGGGACCCTTGGAGATGAACACCTGTGAGTGGACGTGGGACGGGACTGGGCCCTAAAGACCCTGCAGCAGGAGATTAGAGGCTGAGGATGTTGGCCTGATGGGTGGAACCCAGGAGGACTTCACAGAGGAGGTGGTGCAGGAGTCGGGCCTTGAAGGGTGTGTGGGCTGTGTCAGGCTAAGGTGGCAGGGAAGGGTGGTCAGACCTGGACTGAGCGCAGCGCAGAGACGGCCGCCCTGAGAAGCTGTGTTTTTGTTGGCAGCCCTGCTGCGAAAGTCATTTTCCATGCGGATGGGTCCGTGATAGGAGAATGTAGGTCAGTGGGTTTAAAACAACACATCCCCGGACTTTGTGTATACGCGAGTGTGAGAAGAAAGCGACTAACTGGCTTGTCTAGGAGTCGACGCATATGAAATCGCCTCTGGTAAAAAAAGGGGAATCATCTAGTTATTTTCATTGCTCTGGTGGGGGATGGGTAGAGACAAAAGAGAAAGACGTGTGGGATTAAATGTCCTTATAGGAAGGGCGCCGGTTGGGCACACTCCGCCCCGCGAACAGCCAATGTTAAGTCATTGAAGGACATCGATTCAGGACACCGCAGAAGAAGGAAAATAGCAACTGGTGAGACAGTGAAAGAGGAGAGTGGGGGGCTCCTGGGGTGCTGCGGGGGGAGCAGAGGGAATGGGGATGGTGGGGGTTGCCGGAGGCCACAGACCAGGCACAGGTGGACCAGAGAACTGGGTCAGTGAAAAGAAACATGCCCTAAATCTGGGGGCCCGGGCACCCTCACAAAACACACCATGGTAGACACACGAGGGCTGAGTCCGCGTCCTTCCACAGGCTCGGCTGACACCTCCTGCTGTGAGTGACGACAGCGACTCTACCACAAGATGTTTGAATGAGGATCACAATCACCACCTGAATTATGAGATCCGAGGCATTATTGCAACTTCCTGATCATCTCACAGCTGGACTTGTGGCTCTAGAAACGCATGGCTCAGAACTGATGGCTTAGGCATCCCCAATGGCCTTGGGAACTGGGCCAAAGTCTTAATTACACCGGGAGGGAGACCGCCAAAGCGCCCCAGTCACTGAGAGTCGATGACAAGTCCCTGCCTGTCTCAAGACTCAGCACCAGCTCATGAGTTTATAGTCCTTGCAAAGGCAGGTTTGCTTGTGGGGATCCCCAGAAGACCCTGGGGGTGGACAGAGGTGGAAATCACTCGTTGAGGGATGGCCAAGGCTGACTGGGGTTGTCAACTATCAGGAGAGGGTGCCCATCAGGGTCATCAGAGTGACTTGGGGCCACATCCTGGTTGACCACTCACCAGCTGGGAGGGGCCCTGGGAAAGTCTGTAGCTTCTGTCTCCTCATTTTACATTAGGGTCATCCGCTCCTCCCGGGGTCCCATCAAGGAGAGTTGAGGTACTGGCACCTGGCATGGCATGGCACCTGGCACAAAGACTGGCTCTGGGGGGCCCGAGAAGCTGGCAGGTGTTGCCCCTGGATGCCTGCAGTGCTTTGCCTTCGTCTGGGTTTCCAAGATGTTTCCCTGAACGCGGCTCCTTCCTTCGCTTCTATTTGCCTTCCCCTTTAAAAACATTTCACAGCTTCAGATGGTCAGGTGGTGGTGGATAAGAAAAACACCTTCCAGAATAACAGCAGAATAACCCTGCAAGCTAAATCACCTTGGTGGGAGTCCTGACCCTGCTTCCTCCGCTGAAGTAATTAATGGGATGGAGAGGAGCAGCGGAGGGCCAGGTCCCCACTAGCAGCGAACACCAACAATTTACAGCACATGATTTGAGCAATAAAGAGCCCTTGGGGCCGTCGCACTTGCAGGTCAGCTGGCATGGATGCTGGTCCCGGCCCGTGCGGTATTTACTGAGAAAATATCACATGTCTCCTCATCTGCTATTACATTTAATGTTTGACACCAATCCATCCCAAAACAAGGGGGTATTTAGTAATGAGGGCCAGCTTTCCTCTGCACATCGGGGGTATCTGCTTGGAGTGAGTCTGTGGTTGCAGAACTCTCATGGAGGCTGCCTCCTTCCTTTCCCCTCGAGATGGGAGGGCCAGTAGCAGGCAGGCCGGAGAGAGCCTCAGCCTGAGGTCAACGCCGTGATACACCTCCCCACCTGACTGGGCAGCACTGTCAGTGCTGACTACTAGGCTGCACTCCTTCCTTCGCTGCACCCATCCGGGACAGCCTGTTCTTTGCCCTTGAACTCATTTGTTCACTCACCGATTATTTACCACACGGGTACCGTGAGCCAGCCTTTGTTCCAGGTGCCTGGGGTGATCAGAGTAGAAACTAAAAGAGCACAGGCTCCCTGCCCTGGCGGAGTCCATGTTCTGAGGGAGAAGGGGACAGCTGCCCAACGAGCTTCTGGGTGCCAGTGCCCCATACAAAGGCAGGCAGGGCAGGGAGAGGAGATGGCAGGTGAGCTGCATTTTGGACAGGTGGGCAGTGCAGACCTCCGTGGGAAGCAACATTTGGGGGTGTGGGCAGGCAGGAAAGAGGTTGGTGGCACCCTGTGACCATCTGGGGAGGAGAGCCAGGAGAGTGGGACGCTGGCTGGACACCAGGAGGAAGGAGGAGGCCAGCATGGTCAGAGCTGGTGAGTGAGGAGCTGAGATAGGTGATAGGCCATGACCATACAGTGTCCTGGGGTTGCTGTGACAAATGACCTCAAACAGGAGGCTTAAAACAATAGAAATTTATTTTTTCACGGTTCTGGAGGCCAGAGGTCCAAAATCAAAGTGTCGGCAAGGTCGTGACCCCTCCAGAGACTCTGGGGAGGATCCTTCCCTGCCTGTCTCTGGTTTCTGGTATTCCTGGCAGTCCTCAGCATGCCTCAGTCTCTCTGTCTCTGCCACCGTGACCTTCCTTTCTGGATCTCTTCTCTCTCTCTCT
The DNA here is from genome assembly GCA_963574415.1 of Tarsius wallacei. NCBI lineage: Eukaryota > Metazoa > Chordata > Mammalia > Primates > Tarsiidae > Tarsius > Tarsius wallacei. The sequence continues at coordinate 21,479 of CAUYQG010188428.1, read as the reverse complement.
CTCTTTTTTTTTTTCGAGTCAGAGTTTCACTCTGTCACCAGTAGCACTATCATGGCTCACCACAGCCTTGACCTCCTGGGCTCAGGCAATCCTTCAGCCTCAGCCTCCCAAGTAGCTGGGACTCTAGGTGTGCACCACATGCCCAGCTATATTTTAAAATTTTTTTTGTAGTGACAAGGTCTCGTTATGTTGCTTAGGCTGATCTCGCATTTCTGGGTTCAAGCAATGCCCCCCATCTCAGCCTCCCAAAGTGCTGGGGTTATAGACATGAGCCACCAAGTCTGACCTCTTGTCTCCCTTTTTATAAAGATACCTGTCCTTGGGTTTAGGGTCCATTCAGTTAATCTAGATGATCTGATTTCAAGATTCTTAACTTAATTACATGCATGAAGCCCTTTTTTCCAAATATGGTCACATTCACAGATACCAGGGGTTAGGACTTGAGCACATCATTTTGGGGGGCCAGTATTCAACTATAACCTCCAGGGCAGGATCTTTGAATAATGGGATTGGTAAGCTGTGTGTCCTGGTTAGAGGTATTGTAAGCCAGAAATGTAGGATTTCTATGAAAATTTCCACAGTGTTAGCTGGGGAGTGATGTGGTAGAGTCTACTTCTTGCTAGATTAGAAACATGGGAATCCTAGATCCTCAGAAGATAAGGCCACTTTTGGAGCAGGGATCAGATGGTGCTGGATGTGAGTCTTGCCATAGACTCTGTAGCCAAGACAAGTGCAGTCAGAAAACGGGAGGGGGGTTGTCTGTGCTGCTCACTCAGAGTTCTCAGATGACCTAGATGCTGTATGCATTCAACAGACATCAACCAACACTCCTTATGCCAGTCCAGCAGGAGGGAAGCAGCCCTCACCTCCCTAGCAGTGATGGAGCGGTCTCTGGGCAGGGAGAGAAGCAGTATCTTATTGGTTCTGATTCTCTAGAGAACCCTGACTAATATAGAGGTCAAGACCAAGGACCACAGGACTGAAGGTAGTCATCCACATCTCTGGGGTGCATGTGCACAGTGACCAGGTAGAGTGGCCGACTATAAGGCAGGAGGGATGGGCAGGGTTGATCTCAGGAAGCCCACCTGGCAGGGTTGGGGTTGGACCCACCCTGGAGTCTTGGATGGGCTTTAGGCTGGGAAGTGATGTGATCTAGTCTGCTTCTTTCTAGATGGCCAGGAAGGAGTATGAAGGATATATTTGGGGTTAAGGGCCCGAAGGAGGCTCTGCCCTGAGGTCCAAGGTCCTGTCAGTGTTTTAGAATCCTGATATCCTGAGCACAACTTGGCTGCCTGTCGAAAGTCCTTTCCTACCCTGGTGTGACTTATCCTCCAAGACCACCCTGGCAACGAGGAATCTCATGGGAAGTGGAGGAAGAGGGAGACTGGTTACGAAAGAATTTTCATTTCCTTTCTCAGGCACCTGGGCATTCTGTGTGTGGAACATTGAAAAGGTTCTAAGTCCCATCTGGGTTCTGGTGCAAGTTGCTCAGCAGAAAGCAAGGTCAGGAGGCTGCTGGTGAGGGACCAGGACTGGGAAGGAATGTCTGGCATGCAGTCTTTGTTGGGAGAGCTACAGATTTACATCCCGATGGCAAGAAAGAAAAACATTAAGGGGAGAAAAGGTCGCTAGATGCACTGAGAAATAAGACTTTCATTCATCTTACTTGAAGCTGGGTTGAAGAGAATATAGATCTTTAATTGCGCTCTCTCTTTAGAACGTGGGTGGATTATGTCCTTTTCCTTGCATGTAGGAAGAACCAGTTAGGTGATTGGGATGGCAAAATCATGTCTTTGCTTTGCATATCCAGTGCCAAGGATGTGCCCCACAATCTCATCTGCTAACTCATCAAAAACTCAGAGCCAGTAATAGTCAAGTCTTGGACTGTACCTGGCCTGAACCCCAACTTTCCCACTTACTAGTGGTAACACCTCGGACAGCTCACCTATGCTGAACCTCATTTTTCTCATCTGGGAAATGGGACTAAAAGCATGCTGACTTCTCGGGGTTGTTTTGAAGATGAAACAGGATACTGCTTGTAAGAGTCTTAGCATGTTACCTGGTAAACACTAAACAATGGATTATTGTTAATATGCCAGTCACTGTGCTGAGAATTTAAGTTTCAACATGATTAGAACTTCCCTCAAGAGTTTTGAAGTTTAGTCAGGTAGATATTCATGAAAAAATAGAATTGTATTTATTAATGTAAAGGCACTCTGGGCACTCAAATAAGGAAATAATGGATTCTCCCTGGAGAAACCAAGAACAGCTTCTATTGCAGGCTAATTAAAGAATAATAAAATGAATGCAGACACAAAATGGTTTAGGGGTGTATAGAAACAGTCCAAAGATGGTTCCTGTATACCCTCAAACTCACTACAAGGTGCTAAGGTCAAAGCTGTACAAAGATTCATACCTTAAATAGCACCTTAAATATAAAATAAGGAAGTCCTAATATAAAGAAACTGAACATTGAACTAAGAAGAAAAATTATACATATGAAAAACAAGATAATAAAAATAAAAAGTAGGATTTCCAAATTTAAAAAAAGATAAAGTCAACAGCAGGTTATTTTAAATAAGATCATAAAATTGACAATATACTGACTAGCCATATGCTAGAAAAAAAGAGAAAGAGAGAGAAACAAATATGCAAAAGTAGAAATTAAGAAGAGACAAAATTCTGATTAAATGATGGAAAATTATGTGCTAAAAATTATAAATACTAATGAAAGGGATGGTTTTTAAGGAATATACAAATTGCCAAATTGACGTAAGAAATAGTAAAAATCAGAATAAACTGAAAGCATTAAAACTACAAACATTGTGAGAGTATTATCTTAAAAATAGGTACCAATAGATCATTTGGGGTGAATCATTTTCAAGCATTGATAGGACATAAAATTCCCCAGCTTTACACAACGGTCTAAAACATAGAAAAAGATAAAAAGCAGTCTGTCACAGGAATCATTTTTTTTTAAAGATAAAACATTCCCGATATATTTAGCATATGTAGCCTTCATTCTCATAACTTATAAGAATGGTGTAAAAAAGACTACATCACTTATGAGGGGAAATTCAAGAATATTAAATAAATACTTGCAAGACAACCTGTTAGTGTATTAGATGAATATTAAAACCTCACCAGAAAAGATTTACCATACAAACTCAAGGATGATTTGATATTAGAAAATCCATCTATTTTGTTTCATTTAACAAAACAAAGAAGAAAAGCATAAATCATCTTTCAGAATGAGCAGAAAAAGTTAAGATTAAAAATAATGAGAAATGCACAAAACCTTTATAAATAGAATCTAATCTCAGTACTTTATTGTGGGATAAAAGAACACTTGAAAAAATGGAGAGGCATACCTTGTCTGTAAATGGGAAGACTTCATTTTGAACATAGTAAAATTTTCTCCAAATTAACCAATAGATTTTCTACTATTTGATTTTAGTTTCCCATAGTTTTGGGGAGAAGAAGAAAGGGAGCCATTTGATAATTATTCTAAAGTTCATTGGTCATGTTGTTGTTATTGTTGCAAGAAGGGCTCATTTCACATTAAGTAGTAAGGGACTTTGTTGAAGGAATACATGGAACCAAGAAAGTCAGTCTTATGGAACCCTGGATGGTCCACACATTCAGATTGCGGAGAGATAGGACGCAGGAGGCTCCCAAAAGCTCTGGAGGCAGTGGTCCTGTTGCCCCCCTTGGGCCCTCTGTTCTCCCAGGGATGGCCCCTCTCTTTGCCTGCTTCTACCCTCCTGTGCCATCAGCCTCTTCATTATCTTGAGGCTGTGTGTCTTTCTTCACTTCCTAGATTTTGCTGACACCCATTTTCATCTTACTCTCCATGTGAGCCACATGGCGTGATGGGAGATCAGGCTGAAGATGTAGGTAAAGCCCTGGCAGGAGGGGGCTTCCCAGCCAACCTAAAGACTGAATCTCCCTCAAGAGGGCAAGGGAACCAGGAAAGGGTTAGAGTTGGGGAGGCAGGGAGACAAGGGAGGGGTGAACTAAGGAAGGGGTGAACTAAGAAGAAAAATTATACATATGAAAAACAAGATAATAAAAGTAAAAAGTAAGATTTCCAAATTTAAAAAAAGATAAAATCAACGGCAGGTTATTTTAAATAAGGTTAATAAAATTGACAATATACTGACTAGCCATATGTCTAGAAAAACAGAGAAAGGGAGAGAAACAAATATGCAAAAGTAGAAATTAAGAAGAGACAAAATTCTGATAAAATGATACTACAAACTTCCCTGGTCCTTCCTTCCTCCTCTCGGCATACTTCCACTCTCTCCAAGGGCTTGAGACCAGAGTTAAGGACCTGGAGGCAGGAAGTCAAGTTTGTAGCTCTCTGGGTCTGTCCATCTGATACTGACAGGCATGCTTTGGATTCCTAGTTCTCAAACTTCTCTCTGAACGCGTTTGGAAAAAACTCTGTACTCCTCATATATTTTGTTTACATCTACAAATGTTAATCATGTGTTAGAAAGCTGCAAAGCCTGTCATTTCCAGGATATAATGAATACTAGATGTGAAAGTAAAACTGCTCTTTACTCTTGTAAGTATATCCTTTAAAATGTAAACATTATAATGAATTGGTGCCCATCAATAGCAACTTAGAATATGCATAAACTCTTTATAAGGAATTTTGACTGTTTCCTTTTCCTTTTCTAACTCCTGCTTCCATTCCGTTTTCTCTACAGATGTTTATCTTAAAGTAGTATATTTTCATGCTTGAGAGTCTCCATGAATAACTCCATTATTATTCATTTGTTTCCTACTTTTCCTACCCACAACAAAGATACTCATGGCACACTCACGGCCACCCCATTGTCAACATGTTGGGCTCCAGCGCTCCTTCCACCTTAGCCTTCCAAGTAGCCAGAACTACAGGCGCACCCTACCACACCTGGCTAATTTTTCAATTTATTGTAGAGACAAGATCTTGCCAAGTTGCCTGGGCTGGGCTCAGGCAATCCTCTTGCCACGGCCTCCCAAAGTGCTGGGATTACAGACTGAGCAACCACGCCCCTGCCAATACTTATAACTGAAATTTAAAAATTTGTTTTATATCCTGTAGCCATAAGACTCTAAGTATTACAACTTTTTTTCTGGATTAAAGTATCAAGGTGGTTCATATTAGTTACTAATTTTCAAAATGATGTAAATATGTTGTAAATATTGATAATTATGAAACATATAAAGTAATATATTATTAAAAATTACACTCCAATTTTTTCTGTAAACTTAATTTAATAAAAGAAAGGTATGTGGTGCAAAAACTAGTTAGTCTGAGAGCTGGAATTTTTTTTATCTTTTTGTTAATATGAGATGGAAAACTTTGACTATTTTCTAAACTGAGTAAGATGAGAATTGACTGAAGTTAAAAAAAAGTTGATGATCGGCTGTGAAAAATAGGTTTTAACTATCTCATTAAAGAATAAACATTCCATTTGGAAAAAAATCCTATGAAGCGTCTACTCATGGGTGTTTCTGACATTGTATCAGTCAGCTTTTGTTGGGTTATGCCATATAACAAGTGAGCTCAATTTTCAGGGACCCATAGCTCTCTCCTTTCTTGCTTATGTTCCCTGTAGGTTTTCTTATGCCCTACATGTCTTCACATCCCAGGACTCAGGTTGAAGGAGTCCTTTTCCAAGGCTTGTGTCCTTAGCCAAGAGACACAGAAACACAAGGGATGGTGTAAGTTTGCCAAGTGTGACACAGGTCATGCCTACTTACACCCATTGTAAAAGCAAGCTACATGGTCATGCCCCAAGTCATCAGCACCTGCCTACAGGGAAGCAGGGAGCAGGTGATTCCAAATGATAATGTCATCTGCCACAGATGTATCTTGAACAACTTGGTGATCCTGGAAAACACTCCAGTTATATTTAAAAGAATCTACATGCCTAATCTGTATTTCCTTTGCTAATCAAAGATGCAATTTCTTCCAGCTAATGGCATATACTAGCTCTGCTGTTGCATAAATATATGAGAAAAGAGCTATTTTACTGTCCAATATTCTTAGTGATGTACTGTTTGCTTTGCCCGGACTATTTCTCAATAACAATGTATTACTTTATAGTGATTGAGGGACAGAAGAAACAAGGTCAGTAAACCATGATCCTTGTCACTCCATTCATAACACCCTCAATTAACACATTTCTATCCACGCTTCACCCTTCACAGAAGTATGCATCCAGCTGGGAAATACTTGGTGCCTGGGGGGGTTATGGTTCCTTAACTGATTATTAAAGCGACTGCCTTTTGGGAGGTGGCCTGGACATTTTCCCAGCCTGGATGGGTGAGTGCTCTGTTTTTATTTGTAAAGTGAGAAAATGGCTATTGGAACTCAGATTTGTTTGGGGCAAATCTCTCTTCATCAGAAGGCCTCTCCTCTGAGTCCTTCTGTCCTCACTGAGGAACAAGGCCTCAGACTTGGGTTTGAGTCAGGCTCTGAGGAGAGGGGCCATACTATACCTTCAGCTTGCTGCCTGGAGGAGAGGACCCTTTCTTCAGGGCAGACTTTCCTTCCCTGCCTGGGCCAGCTCCTATTCATTGTCATTCAGCCCTGGTGTATTCATCCATTTTGTGTCTCTACAAAGGAATACCCGAGGCCAGGTAATTTATAAAGAAAAAAGGTTTATTTGGCTCATGGTTCTACATGGTGTCAGCATCTGTCAGTTTCTGGTGAGGCCTCAGGAAGCTTTTACTCATGGCAGAAGGCAAGGGGAGATAATGTATCACAAGCAAGAAAGTGAGGAGGTGGTGCCAGGCTTTCTTAAAAAGTCAGTTCTCCGGTGAATTGATAGAGTGAGAAATCACTCATTACTGTGAGAACAGCACCAAGCCATTCACGAGGGGTCCTCTCCCATGACCCAAACACCTCCCACTAGGCCCCACCTCCAACACTGGGGTTCACATTTTAACATGAGATTTTGAGGGTACATATATCCAAACTATATCAGCTGGGTGTATCCGGGAGGCTTCACTCGTATCCAGGAGGCTCTGCTGGGCACTTGGATCTGACAGTCCACCCTGAACAATCTTTCCTGTGGATGCTGACTCAAGCATATTTGGTAACTTGATTTTCAGCAAAGGTGCCAAGATAATTCACTGGAAGAAAGGACTGTTTTTTAGCAATGCTGCTAAGAAGTTTGATGTATGTAAGCAAAATAAAAGAGACTCTATCCCTACGCCACACCATATACAAAAATTAACTCTAAGTGAACCATAGACCTACTTACAAAAGCTAAAATGATAACATTTTCTAGAAGAAAACATAGGAGAAAATGTTTGGGCATTTGATAGGCAAAGATTTCTTATTTAGGACATAAATAGCGTAGACCATAAAAAATTTGTTAAATTGGACTTTGTGAAAGCTAAAAAGATTTTGATCTTTGAAAGGCACTGATTGGAAATTTAAGTTGAGTGATACATTCTTGCAGACAATATTTTCACAACATCCATCTGATTAAAGACTTATATCCAAATTATAAAGGACTCTTACAACTCAATATAATAAGAAATTGAACATCCTGCTTAAATAAATGGGCAAAATATTTAATGAATATTGTACTTAAGAAGGGTTATGAAGGTTAAAAAACACATTAAAAATGTACTCAGCATCATCAGCCATTAGGAAGACACAAACTAACACAGCAACAGGATTCCACTGTACATTCACTAGAAAAGCTACCACTAGAATGACAGACAATGCTTAGTGTTGTCAAAAATGTGGAACAACTTGACTACAATGTGTTACTTGTGGAAATGCACAATGATACAACCACTTTGTAACACAGTGAGGCAATTGTTTATACAGTAAAACATCTTCTTGTTTAGTTATTTACTCAAGAGAAATAAAATCCACAAAAAATGTATGTAAATGCTTATAGCAGTTTTATTTCTGATAGTCAAAAATTGGAAACAATCAAAATATCCATAAACATAAGAACAGATTAACAAATAGTGGTGTATTCACATAACAGAATGCTCAGAAGCAAAAATGAACAAACATGGGTACATACAACATCGTGCTTGGATCTCACAAGCACAAACTGAGTGAAAGGAGCCAGGCATAAGACAGGAAAAGGTGCATAATTTCACTTCTAAAACTCTGAATTCAGAGGTAAAATTGCAGCAACAGAGTGAAGATCAATTGTTGCCAGGACTGGGTGAAGAGGATTGGCTGCAAAGGAGGATAAAAGAACTTTCTGGATTCTTGGCATTGTTCTGTATCTTGGTCACACTCCTGGCTCTATTCATACACCTAAAATTGGTGAAATTTATTGCACGCAAATTATAACTCAATAAAGTTGATTAAAAATGCATCAAGAAAGAACAAGACACATCAGGCAAAACAAACAAAAATGAGTTTGGAAAATTCCATAAAATAAAATGGAACTCAAATTTAGAATCATTGAATGAGACCAAAGGGAGCCATACACTGTGCATAACATTGGTCCTTAACTAAAACACGACCTGTGATACACTTTGTATGCTGAATATCAGGGCATCGTATTAATCAGATATGTTTAGAAACATGAAAGGAAATAGAAACTCACCTCTAATGATGAACTTTAACACATGCTGTTGGTTATGGCAGATCAAGTGGATAAGGAATAAGAAAGGGCATACTAATTTTCAGGGATATGTTGGTTGTGCTCAAAGGAAGCAATGGGAGGCAGTAGTTAAGAACGTGAGCATTAGAGAGAGAGCCTGGTTTAAAATCCATTTTTGCCTTTTCTTTTGTGTGTATTGCTGGACAACGTTCTTAACCTAACTCTCAGTTCCCAATCTGTCAACTTCATGGAGTTACTGTGAGGATCAGTGAGAACAGCCCTCCCAAATATACTCTTCAGAAAGGCACAGATTCTTGTCTTTTGGGTTCATGACTGTATGTTTGGTGCATAATAGGTGCTCCAATGTTTGTTGAATGAATGGGCAGGAACAACAGACATAACCCCGCATAAATTTTAAGCTTGATTAAAGATATTTAACTTCGTATTCTAACTTTTTAAGCATTCATAGAATACTCACAAAAATTTGCATACCGTGGGAAGAGAAGCTTCAACCAAGTCCAAAAATTAGACTTTATGGTGAAAGCTTTTGCCATAATTCAATAAGCAAAATATTAGCGATAAAGGATTCAGAAAATAACACACAAACCCACGGAGTTTCAAAGTGCCCTCCAAATGTGTTTAAGTTTCACTTATTCTGGTATCTTATGTATATGTCAATCCTTGTTATTTGAAATTTGGACACTCATTTGCTATTATTTTAGCAAATGGTTTTCTTGTCATTTTAATCTCTGTTCACTTGAGTGTTTGTGATGGTTATCCCAAGTTTGTTCTTCTCCCTCAGGAATTAATTTTCTTTCCATCCATTCATTCACATAGCAAACACTGAGTTGCAACTCTTCGGGCCTTGCTCATTGAGCTTCGTGTCTAATCTTTGTTGTCTCCAGTGCAGAATTTGGATTGTGTCCTTGTCCCTTCTTTCTGCTGGTGAGTTCACTCCACAGGGGCGGTTCACGCTCAGTGCTGCAACAACAAAACCCTGGTCTAGGGTCCATGGAGGTGAGACGTTGCCTGTTCCCAGGCTGGAGCTTTTGGCTTCCCTGGGAGTCTTGGAGGGACCGAAGGTCTTTCACACAGAACACTGTCCTTTCAGGTGCCCTGCCTCCCAGCCCTTCCTAAAGTCATGTGATGTCCCAGGAGGGAAGCTCCCTTGTCCTCTTCTCAGCCAAGGGGTGTCCAGGCTTCGGTGGTCCCTAGATGGCAGAGGAGGAGACCAGGCTAGGGAAAATGGGAGGCCTGCTTCAGACAGCAGGGGTTGGCTTCCAGGGTGAATGGTCAGTGTTGGGTTTGGGGGCGTCAGAACTGCTCCTCTGTCCTTTGGTCCAGGATGAATTTGCACTGTGCATAGTTCAGGACGATGGTTTGGTCATCCCTATTGGTGGTGCAGTCAGACGCCTGTCCCACACTCTAGTGATTGACTCTTGTATTGAGTTTCTAGTGTAATTGGCCTCTTTCCTTGCGGTTTTAATGACAAGCAGGGAAACTTTCCTTGCTATTTTAACAGCAAACAGGGAAGACTCAACCAGGAGTTGCAAGACCCCCTGTAAGATTAACCTTGGGCTGTGCCCATGTCCCGGATAAGCAAACTGAGAGTCAGAGAGGTTAATGAACTTGTACGAAGTGGGTGCCAGCCTGTGGAGAAAACCCACCCAGCCTCCAGGTTTCTGCTTTGAAGTTCAGCAGGCTTCCCAGGGAATCATTTTGCTTCAGCAGACATGAGGTTCAAAGACGGTCCCATGGGAGACTGACCAGGGGCCATACCCCAAAGTCCAAGGGGTGTCAGTGAGGATATCTGTTCACATGGATGCCCCAGGGACCAGGAGGGGAGAAAGCCCAGGACACCCAAGGGAAGAAGTCTCTGCTGTCCCCAGCAGTGGGTGCACGGGGCCAAGAAGAGGGAGGGCAGGTGCCGAAACTTTGGCCTTGGTCACTGGCTGGAAGGACAGTCGGCAGTGTCTGCAGCCTGGGATCATTTAATCAGACTCTGTCCTGCAGCACCCCAGGGAGACAGTGCACCCCAAATCATCAGTAAAGTGATCTTCAGAGCTCAGAAGGTGGGTTTGCATCCCTGAAAGTCACTACTTCCAGGGAACCCCTCAAGTGGCCCAACTACTGATGCCTGTAGACCAGAGGCATGGACAGGCTGAGAGAGAACGCAGTGCCCAGGGTCTTTGGGGACTTCAGGAGCCAGATCATGGAAACAAGGTGAAGCCCAGGACCCATCTTCATTTTTCTAAGCTGTAGAAAACTGTATCTAGTCCCAGAGCAGAGATAAAGTTAGATAATGTTCCAGAAAGAGTCCAGTGCATTTTCCTTGGTGACAATTTAGGGTCATTTTAAAATTTATTTTTATTTTTTTAAAGGAAGGTACTTGCTTGTCGTATTGTTTGAACATCGGGATAAGCTGGAAACAAAAGAAAGTTAATCCTAAACAGGAATGTCTTTTATGACAGGGAAAGGACCCAATTAAAGTGGCCGCCAGAATTTCAGCTGTGGAACTGATCCTAGAGGAAAGAAAAACAGTTAGCCAGGCTGGTGTGTAGCCAGGTTGGGTGAAGGGTAGGTGATGTCCATGCTGCGACCACGTCAGAGATAGTGCTTCCTCATTCTGGAAATAGTTTCCAAAGGAAGAATCTGTCCCCTTTAGAATGGTGTGAGGAGGTATTCCCCCCCCCACACACAAAGAGTGACAGCCTCATCCATACACCAACAGTGAGCTAGCCTTGCCCACACACCAGTGGTGAGCTAGCCTCATACACATCAACAGTGACTAGCCTCATCCACTCATCAACAGTGAGGTAGCCTCATCCACACACCAATGATGAGCTAGCCTCATACACTTCAACAGTGACTAGCCTCAATCACTATCAACTGTGAGCTACCCTCACCCACAGCATCAATGGTGAGCTAGCCTCATTCACACACAAATGGTGAGCTAGCCTCATACACACCAACAGTGACAGCCTCATTCACCCATCAACAGTGAGGTAGCCTCACCCACAATCCAACAGTGAGCTAACCTCATCCACACACCAATGGTGAGCTAGCCTCATATACACCAATAGTGACTAGTCTCATCCACTCATCAACAGTGAGGTAGCCTCATCCACACACCAACGGTGAACTAGTCTCATACACATCAACAGTTACTAGCCTCATCCACCCACCAACAGTGAGCTAGCCTTATCTACAGCGTTGATGGTGAGCTAGCCTCATTCACACACTAATGGTGAGCTAGCCTCATCCACAGCTCCAACAGCGAGCTAATTTCATTCATACATCAATGGTGAACTAGCCTCATGAACAGACCAGTGGTGAGCTAGCCTCATCCACAGACCAACAGTGAGCTAGCCTCATTCACATATCAGTGGTGAGCTAGTCTAATGTCTTACAAGTGTTCAGCCTAGACATGCTCAGTACTCTCCCTAGGAATTAGAAATGGGATATTGCCCCCAAATTGCAATGAAAAATTACCCTGTAACAACAGTTTTCAAAGTGCTGTTAGTAGCCACATATAGAGAATGAAATAGTTTCACAGCAAACCTTGCCTCTGGCTCCTGGGATAAGTGATTGGGAGGAGGGCGAGGTGAGTGGGGCAGACTGTAAGACAGTGAAGGAAGCTGCGTCCAGCAACCCAGGACACCGCCATGGAGTGACTGATGCTGAATAATGGGGAAGATTATCCAGGGTAACGCTGCCTGGAAGTTTTTCTCCTCCAGACTCACACCAGAAAGGTCTTTCAAACTCCTCTCACCTTGCAGAGAAGCAGAGCACTCTGACCCTTCCTTGGCAACATTGGGAGAGTGGGTGGCCCTGCAGGAGCCCCTGCCAGGCATGATTTAGGACCCAAAGTTAAACCTGCAGGCATTTAGTTAACAATGATGCCCTGAGAACATATATAGTCATGAAGAAATCCTCAGTCCATTGGGAAACAGTGTGGGTCAGTGAGTGTTGCTAAAAGCTGGGGGTGGAGCTGGGACCAGTCAGTGAGGTTAACCACACAAGGGAAGAGAAAAGAATCCCACTGGGGTCAAACCAGATCTTGCACTGATATCCGAGCGGGCACTGTCGTTTCTGTTTGTTAATTTGGTTGTGTGTGCATGGGTGTTCATTTCCTATGGCTGCTATAACAAATGATTACAAACTTAAAACTACAGAAATGGTTCCGGCTACTTGGAAGGCTGAGACAGAAGGATTACCTGAGCCCAGCAGGTCGAGGCTGCGGTGGCTGGGAGTGTGACACTGTCCTCCAGCCTGGGCAACAGAGTGAGACTTCAACCCAAAAACAAAAACAAAAAACTTCAGAAATGTATTCTCTCACAGTTCTGAAACCAGAAATACAAAATAAAGGTGTTGGCAAGATCACACTCCCTTGGAAGTCTCTAGGGACTCTAGGGAAAGATCCTTCCTGCCTCCTCCAGCTTCTAGTGTCTCCAGCCCTTCCTTGGCTGTGGCCACATCACTCCAGTCTCTGTCTCCTTTTCCATCACCGCATGACCTGCCCTTGGTATCTCTGTGTGTCTTCTCCTCTTCTTATAAGGACACCTGTCCTTAGATTTGTAGCCTGCCCTAGATCCATAATGATCTGATCTCAAGATAACTAACTTAATTATATCTACAAAGACCCTATTTCCAAAGAAGGTTGCCCTCTGAGGTTTTGGGTAGACATGAGTTTTGAGGGGTCACTACTATTCGACCCACTACAAGTAGGTACCTATATTTGTTTTGTATCTGTTTTACCTATATTTGTACCAAGATGGAGATTGTGGTATTTACCCAAACTTTTCTCAGGAAACATGGTTTAGGTAGCTGGTAGGAGCATGATAACCAGCTTGGGTTGAAAGTGAGATACTCAGGGACACTCTCAGCTCCAGTAACCAGTCATAATAAGAGTCTAGTTTAGGGGGGCTTGGGTAGACTTTCTCCAGGACGTTTGTCTTGCTGATTGGGTTTTGCGTGGTTGAGACCACGACTCTATTGTAGAGACAAGGAAACAGTGAATCACAGCTCAAGGAGGGAAGTGCAGAGTAGGGCCTGCCTGCTGGTGGCGCCAGAGAGCAAGGCAGGAAGACACATCCTACAGGGTAGTAGGCTGGGGAGTCCCTTCCTCCGTCTCTCTGTATGAAACCTTCCATGAAATCCAGATTTTGCACTAGTGCTTGGAGCAAGAGTGTTCTTTCTGAAGTATTCTCTGAGGCTTATGTTAAGGAAGGCGTAGGGTGAGAACAAAGTTTGCAAGGAGGCAAAACCAACAACTAGGACGTCAGCCTAGCTCTTGCTCAAAAGGAACTTGAGAGCTTGCAACCTGGGGTGGGGGCAGTGGTGCCAGGAGGCCAATTTCTGTCAACCAGCTCCTCTCACTTTAAAATAAAAAAGGTGAAAAGGAGTGTTGGTTTCCAGGAATGTGAGTCCTTGAGCTGTCCTGGCTCAGTGGCATTTATCACCAGGATTCTGGTGTGCATCAGATTAGCAGCAACTGGTGGGATCGGACAATGAATCAGGTCCTGTCCTTGTCCCGATCTCCTGAATTACTGAATGTGCTGCTCACAACAACCACATAAGAAAGGTAGGGTGGTTGCTGCTATTGTTACTCAGTGTTATGATTTGAATATTTATCCCTTTCAAAGCTCATGTTGAGCTGAGTGCAGTGGCTCATGCTTGTAATCCCAGCACGTTAGAAGGCCAAGGCAGGAGGATGTCTTGAGCCCAAGAGTTCTAGAACAGCCTGGGCAACATAGTGAGACTTGATCTCTACAAAAAAAAAAGCTATGTGTGGTGGTACATGCCTGTAGGTCCAGCTACTCAGAAAGAAGGATTGCTTCAGTCCAGAAGGTTGAGGCTACAGTGAGCCGTGGTCATGCCACTGTACTCCAGCCTGGACAACAGAGTGAGACCTCAACTCAAACAAAGAAACAAACAAATGTTGAAATTTAATCCTCCATATGGCAGTATGGAAATGTGGGACACAAAAGATGTTTTGGTCATGAAGGCAGAGCCCTCATGAATGGATTAATCATGGATTAATGGGTTAGTCATGGATTAATGGATTAATTCATGGATTAATGGGTTATCATGAAAGTGGGACTGGTGGCTTTATAAGACCAGAGATAGCACACTTAGCCACTTCGCCGTACGATGTCTTGAATCACCTTGGGGCTCTATAGAGTCCCCACCAGCAACAAGGCCCTCACAGATGTAGCTCCTTGACCTTAAACTTCTCAGACTTCATAACTGCAAGAAATACATTTCTTTTCTTTATAAACTACCCAGTTTCAGGTATTCTGTTATAAGCAGCAGGAAAGAGACTAGGACCCTCAGCATTCTGATGGAGAAACTGAGGCTCAGTGTTGGCTCCGGGAGGTGGCAGACCCAGGTTTCGAGCCAGGTCACTGAGAATCTACCATTTCTCATCTATGAATTCTCTGTATCTCTGCCTAAAGCTTTTTCTAGCACAATGTGCTCCCTCTACATTGTGTATACCATGGGCAAGAGATCACAAATTTTACTGGGAATGCCCACTGGCTGCCCATCTGTCTTACCCCAGAGGTTCCATGTCTGTTAATCACTTCTTATTTTTCAGGGGCTCCTGGCTGCCCCTCCCAACTTGCCAGTCATTGCCACACTTGTGATAGTAAAGTGCCACAGTTAGCTTCTAATATTCTAGGATTCTGCCATCTCCATTGCTGTCTGGGAACCCAGTTCTGAAACAGCATCATCCACCACCTTCTCTGGCTTACAGAAGAAACCCACCATGGAGCTTCTGAGGGACACTGGTATCCCCTCACCAGCGCATGTGCATAACTTCAATGAATGTTGTGTGCTCTGGGCCCTGGCATGGAGCTGGTCCTCTGATGGGTTTTCGGGACATATGTACTTCTTTGAGCCTTCCGATTCCCTCTTCCACCATCTGCCATGGCAGTGCTTGCATTTCTACTCTGTGTGGACTGAGATTTCTCCAAGCCTCTGCAGGACACACTCACAGCACATTGGGGCCATCTCCTGAGTGCTCTCCCCCATCAATACACTCTCCCCTAGAGACTTTACATTCCACCCCTTGATCCGGTGTCCTTGGCCATCTGGCACAGCCCCTCTGGCGCCTGCTGTGAGTGTTGACCAGGCTCCACAGCTCAGTGTGTGACCCCTTTTTCTCTCTGCAGCCCTGCAGGGCCCCAGTCAGGTGATGTTGTACCTCAACTCTACTGGTCGCATGGTGACCAGGAGGGGAGGAAGTGTTTGATGTTGGGGGGAGGAGGCATGTGAACTGTCTTGCAAGACAGAGGCCTTTGCATCTTCCTCAGGCAAGGTGGGGAGCACTAGTTTTTAACAGGGAGGAGTGAGCATGTCTACAACCTCAGTTAATCGAGGGTATCCAGGATTCTCACATTTTCAAGTGCATGGACTTGGCAGTCCCCACTCCATATCTCAGGGTCCCAGTACTCTATTTCAACTGGGGACCTGATCTTGGTTGAGAATGATGGGATGGCCTGGATCTGAGCCCAATCAGACAGTCCAGTTGTGAGTGGGTTCTGCAGTGGAACCCAGTCATAGTGGGACCCAGTCATCGTAGGCCCTGATTAGAGGTGACTGAGCAGAATCGTAGAGGGCAGGAAGAGAAGAAATGCTAAATCTGCTGTCTCTGCCCCATTCCACAAAGTCTCATAAAATCTAAATCAGAATCATTTGCTGGAGTAGAAATAATAGAGGTTTAAGGAAGTTGAAACAGGACGAGAGCAGCTCCCTGAACTGATCATATGCAAGGACACTGAAACACAGCACACACAGGCAGGACAGCTCACATCCTGGTCTCTAAGCACCATGCAGTTAAACATATGTCATTAAGAAAAATACAAAGAGGATGCCCCTACCACTTCTAATGACAGAGACCTTCCTAAGTAACAAACAGATTGAAGAGGAAAAACTACACTTAAAATGGAATTTAAATGACTATGGTTACAACAGCACTTAAAGGGATTTCCAGGATTTTGAATGCCTTCTTTATCAAAAAAAGAAAAGGCAATGGTCAAACTGGGCCTACAATCTTATGATCATAAGAAAGCCTAAGAAAACTGGAGGGAATAATAAGAATGCAATTAGGAATAAATGAACTTACATATGAAGAAAACTTAAATCAGTCATTAAAACCAAGAGTTCACCCAAACAAAACAAATTAGAGGATTAATTCAGAATTAACCTAGAGCAATGTTTCTTGACTGCAGCAAAATGACGCTTTGAGCCAGATTTTGTTTTGGATTGGGGGCCGTCTTGCACACTGGGTATTCAGAAGCAGCCTTGACTTCCACCCACCAGATGCCAGGAACATTATCTTCCACCCCCCACCCTGACTCTCCGAGTTGTGACATGCAAAATTGTCTCCAGACATTGCCAAATGTCCCCCAGTAAGAAAAAACTCACTCCAGGTTGAGAATGACTGTCGTAGAATTAAAAAAAAAATCAGGAAACCCATTGTATCTGGTAGGTTAGCTGATTGGTCTTCTTATCCTTACATGGAACAAATCATTTTTGCAGTATGTAACTTGTTTCCGAACATTCTTTGAGATGTATATCATGTGATTAGAAAACTAGAAAAAGATTTAAGGCACAGAATTTTTATTTGGGAGGGCATGGCACTAAGCAAGGGATGGAAAGAGAGCAGAGACCAGCTGGCAAATTTAGCTTCCTTGTCAAGCAGGGCTTGGAAAAAAAGTACCCGAGGAATGGCATCTTGTTGATGAGTAATGACAATAGAATCTCTGGTCACACAACATCTTCTAGAATGATTACATTTTGGAGGAAACATGCTATAAAAATGTCTCCCAAACATGATCTGGAATGAGTGGCTGGTTTGTGAGTACTCCGAGTCACTAGCTGAGGAGTAGTGAAAATTTCTATGCCTGACCCAGCTCTGTGGCTCCTTCCAAGCATTGCCAGAGGAGGGCTCCCTGGCCACAGCCGCCTGTCTGGTGTAGGTGCACACCACCTTGGCTGTCTTCCACTCTGACTCTTTGGTGGGTTCTCCTCCTTCCCCATAATGGGGAATATCGATGCCTATGTCCAAGGGGCTGCCTCCTGGGCCCCAAATCCTCAGGTCTCCAGGTCAGAAGCAGGCTGTGTTCTGGGAGATCCTTCTCCCCGCCCAGCTTGAGTCGCTATAAGCTCCAAGGACCTGGGCTTCTTGGCCCATGGAGATATGTGGGGGGAAAGGGCCTCTTTGCTCAGGAACGGGAGCTCAACTGGATGTGATCCCTTTCTGCATTTTGCTCTGGGGACCCAATCTATGTCCTGGCTGTAAGAAGAGTACTTCCAGGACAGAATCATTCATCCTTGTCCACTTCTGCACAACTGTTGAAGCCAACATCAGGGATTTAGTCTCATTTTTCAAAGCACAGTTTGTTTTTTTCACGGTCCCCATAGTTAATGTAATTCCACAGCAAGCAGCTCAGCTATTTATTTGCTCAGTGAGATGCAACTGGTATGTGACCATGGTTTCAGTCTAAGCCCATTGTCCCTGTGTCATCGTTAACACCTTTTCATTTTCAGAAGTGATCCTGTTTGGACAAATCCTCGGTGCTCACCCTGTCAATAATGTGTATATACAGAGAGTACAGTGTTGCAGAAATCCTTCTCAAGACATCTGGAAATCTTAATTCTTTAAAGCACCAAACCATAAAGACAGTTTAGGACCATTTTGGTTGGAAATTCTAAGGTCACATGGAGTCTGTCTTCTTAAAGAGACCACATGGAAGGAAAAGGCAGGTCATTTCTTGAGGACCCAGTGCTCTTGACCTTCTTCTGCTCTGTCCTGGCCCCTTGGGCTCACTTGAGTCTCTGTAAATGCCTTTGTTTCCTCCAATGTTCTTTTTTTCTTTTATTATTTTTTAATTATAAAGATGTGGAGTATAATTCAGGGTTAGGTGTACAAACATTGATTATGCAGGTACCCTTGTTGATGAGGTATGCCCCTCCCTCTCCTAGCAGTTTCCCTCAACTGCCAATCCCCCCCCCCAACAGTTTCCCATTACTGCCAAATGCTTTCTTATAGTATTATAATTGTTCAAGATCTGCTTATGAGTGTGAACATATGGTACTCTGTTCTTTGTTTCTGTGAGAGATCACTGAGTATAATCAA
Organism: Tarsius wallacei; assembly: GCA_963574415.1. Lineage (NCBI taxonomy): Eukaryota > Metazoa > Chordata > Mammalia > Primates > Tarsiidae > Tarsius > Tarsius wallacei. The sequence goes on along the minus strand of CAUYQG010188428.1, from coordinate 2,756 downwards.
ATCCATCCAAGTTGCTGCGAAGTCCATATATTTGTCCTTCTTTATGCTTGCATAATATTTCATTGTGTATATGTACTACATTTTCTTTATCCAGTCCAGTTTCGATGGGCAATATGTTTGGTTCCATGTTTTTGCTATTGTGAATAGAGCTGCAACAAACATACCTGTGCAGGTATCTTTTTTGTAGAATGATTTGAGTTCCTCCAGATATATGCCCAATAGGGGGATTGCTGGGTCATATGGAGGGTCAATTTCTAGTTATTTCAGAAATTGCCACACTGTCTTCCAAAGAGGTTGCACTAGTTTGCATTCCCACCAGCAGTGTAGAAGCGTTCGTTTTTCTCCACATCCTCGCCAGCATGTTGCTTGTTTTGTTAATGATGGTCATTCTTATTGGGGTTAGGTGTTATCTCAATGTGATTTTGATTTGCATTTCTCTGTTGGTGAATGAAGTTGAGCACTTTTTCATGTGTCTGTTGGCTGCGCGTGTATCTTCTGAGAAGTGTCTATTCATGTCTTTTGCTCGCTTTTTAAAGGGTCTATTTCTTTCCTTTCAGCGCGTTTGAGTTCCTTGTAGATCCTAGATGTTACGCCTTTGTCAGATACACAGTTGGCAAATATTTTTTCGCATTCTGTGGGCTGTCTCCCTCCTCTCTTAATGGTTTCTTTTGCTTTGCAGAAGCTTGTTAGTTTAATGAGGTCCTACTTGTCTATCTTCTTTCTTAGGGTATTGGCCTTTAGGTTTCTGAATAGGGAATTGGTTGCCAGTTCCAATTTCCATAAGGGTGTCTCCTGCATTTTCTAAGATTCTTATAGTTTGAGGTTGTACGTTTAGGTCTTTGATCCATTTAGAGTTAATTTTTGTGTATGGTGATAGGTAGGGGTCCTGTTTCAATATTCTGCATGTGGTCAGCCAGTTTTCCCAGCACCATTTACTGAATAAGTTCTCCTCTCCCCAGTGGTTGTTGTTGGAGGCTTTGTCAAAGATGAGTTGGTTGAGAAATTGAGGTTTTGCTTCCAGAATCTCTGTCCTGTTCCATTGGCTCATATGTCTGCTCTTGTACCAACACCAGACTGTTTTGATTATTGTAGCCTTATAGTCAAGTTTAAAGTCTGGAAGTGTGATATCTCCTGCTTTATTGCTTTTGCTAAGGATTGTTTTGGCTATTCATAGTTGTTTATGTTTCCATATTGTCATTTCCAGGTCTGAGAAGAACAATGTTGGTACTTTAGTGGGTATTGTGCTAAATCTGTAGATTGCTTGGGGTAGGATGGACATCTTAACAATGTTGATCCTTACTATCTATGAGCATGGAATATTTTTCTATTTGTGTTTTCTTGGATTTCTTAGAGCAGTATTTTGTAGTTTTCACTGTAAAGTTCTTTCCCTTCTCTGGTTAGGAAAATGCCAAAATATCTCATTTTTTTGTGTGGCTATTGTGAATGGGATTGTGCCTTTTATTTTTTTCTCTGCCTGTTTGCTATTAGTATATAAGAATGTGACTGTCTTTTGCACACTGTCTTGGGGTACAAAAGATTATGCTAAAGTCCTTTATCAGTTAAAGGAGGTTTTTGACAGATTCTTTTGGATTTTTGAGGTATAGGATCATATTGTCAGCAAAAAGGGATAACTTAACTTCCTCCTTTCCTATTTGGATATCCTGATTTCTTCTCTTGTCTAATTGCTCTAGCTAGGACTTCCAACACATTGTTGAACAGGAGGGGTAAGAGTGGAGAACCTTGTCTTGTTCCAGTTTTCAAAGGAAATGCTTTCAATTTCTGACCATTTAACAATATGCTGGCCATGAGTTTATCACAGATGGCACTTACTATTTTGAGGTAAGTTCCTTCTATGCCTAGGTGTTTGAGGGTTTTTAGCAAGAAGCGATGCTGGATTTTATCAAAAGTTTTTTCTGCATCTAATGATATTATTATGTGGTTCTTGTTCTTACATCTGTTGATATATTTAATTACATTTATGGTCTTGTGGATGTTGAACTAGTCCTGCATCCTAGGGTCGAAGCCTACCTGGCCATAGCAGATAATTTTTGAGATGTGTTGTTGGATCTGATTTGCTAGATTCTTGTTGAGAATTTTTACATCTATGTTCATTAGAGTTCTCTTTTTTTGGTCAGATCTCTACCCGGTTTGGGTATCAGCATGATGATAGCTTCATACAATGATTTGGGAAGAGTTCCATCTTTCTTAGTTGTCTGGAATACTTTCAATAAGATTGGTATCAGTTTCTCCTTGAAAATTTTGCAGAATTCCACCGGAAAGCCATCTGGTCCAGGACTTTTTTGTAGGTAGTTTTCTCATGACAAAGTCAATTTATTGTGTTATTACTGGTCTATTTAGTGTCGCAATGTCTTCTTGTTTCACCCTTGGGAGTTTGTTTGATGTCAGAAAGTCTCTATTTTATTTAGATTACTGAGTTTGTTTCCATACAGGTGTGCATAGTAATCTCTGATAATTATTTGTATTCCTTTGGGGTATAAGTTGTGATTTGATCTTTTGTATTTCTGATTGTGTTTATTTGGGCTTCCTCTCTCTTTTTCTTGGTCATTCTAGCCAAGGGTCCATCAATCTTGTTTATTTCTTTCAAAAACCAGCTTTTGTTTTGCTGATTTTTTTCTATGATATTTTTGTCCTTTATATCCCATATTTGTGGTTTTACTTTGGTGATTTGGATTCTTCTGCTGAAGTTAGGGTTTTGGTGGTCTTGTCTTTTCAGCTCCCTTAGGTGATTTGTTAGG
>CAUYQG010188427.1:0-16390 GCA_963574415.1 Tarsius wallacei | reverse complement strand
GCCGGAGCCCAGCAGGTCGAGGCTGCGGTGGCTGGGAGTGGCCACTGCACTCCAGTCTGGGTGACAGAGTGAGATTCCAACTCAAAAAAAAAAAAAGAAAAAGATTCTATCTGACTTCAGAACCCAAGTCCTTAACACTTTCATAGTGCTTCTCCCAGCTTAACACAGTACTGTACATTTAAGCAAGAACATATCTCCTACTATCATATTCCCTCTTTTTCAAGTTATATTATAAATTTCAATTTATATTATCCCAGATATATGTGGATGGCAAGGGTGAACATCCCTAAACTGAATCCAAAATCCAAAATGCTCCAGAATCCAAAACTTGTTGAGCACAAGCGGAAAATTTCACACCTGACCTCATATGATGGGTCACAGTCAAAACTTTGTTTCATGCACAAAATTTTTTAAAATATCAGGGCCTGACATGGTGGCTCTAGGCCGGGAGCAGTGGCACATGCCTGTAATCCCAGCACTTTGGGAGGCTGAGGCAGGAGGATCACTTGAAGCCAGTCTGAGTTTGAGACCAGACTGAGCAAGACCTCATCGCTACAAAAAATTTTTAAAAAATTAGTCAGGTGTGGTGGCATGCACTTGTAGTCCCAGTAATTTGAGTCTGAGGCAGGAAGATTGCTTGAGCCCAAGAAACTGAGGCTGCAGTGAGATATGAATTATTAATATCTCTATCTATGTACATGTATAATAAAGTTACCTTTAGGCTCTGTGTATAAAGTACATATGAAACACAACATAAAAAAATTTAGTGCTCAGACTTGGGTCCAATCCCCAAGATATCTTATTATGCATATGCAAATCTTTCAAAAACTGAAAAAAATCCAAAATCTGAAACACTCTGATCCTAAGCATTTAGGATAAGAGATACTCAACCCATAATATCTAGCACAGAAAACTTCTGTTCTAACAGTTGTTTAACATGCAGAAAACAAAAATATCATCAGAAGCCATATAAAATTGAAAAGCAACTTATGTTTTTTCATAAAACAAAATATTCATATCATTTGTCTCAGACATGTATTAAATGTTTAAAATGGAATTCTACTGTTGGAATTGTTTAAAAAGTAAAAGATTGAAAAGAAGAACAAAGTTGGAGGACCCAGTTTCAAAACTTACTACAAAGCAACAGGAATCAAGACAGGGTGATACTGGCAAAGGATATACAAAACAGATCAATGGAAGAAAATTAAGAATCCAGAAGTAAACCCTTATGCTTCTGAACAACTGATTTATGGCAAGGATGCCAGGACCATACAATGGGGGAAAGAACAGGCTTTTCAACAAATGGTGCCCGGACAAATGAATATTCACATGGAAAAGAATCAGTTTACATCTTTACCTCATAATACATACAAAAATTAACTCAAAACAAATTATATGTAATTGTTCAATATAGTAACTAACAGTATAAAAATCTTAGTTATGACACCAAAAGTACCAGTGACAAAAGAAAAAAATAGATAAGTTGGGTTTCATCAAAATTAAGAATGTGCCTCAAAGGACACTATCAAAAAAATGAAAAGGCAACCCCCTCAGTTCCCCTCCCACAGTGGGAGATTTTCTGTCCTCTCAATAAATCCTGCTTTCTTAAAAAAAAAAGAAAAAGAAAAAGAAAAGATACTACCAGGGTGAATGAGGGCCACCTAAAAGCCCAAACTTCACCTGCATGCAGTCTACTTATATAATTAATTCTCACTTATACCCCACATCTCTATCATAAAATAACATTTAATCAAAATATCTAGATAGGCCGGGTGCGGAGGCTCAAGCCTGTAATCCCAGCACTTTGCAAGGCTGAGGCGAGGGGATTGCCTGAGCCCATGGGTTCGAGAGCAGCATGGGCAACTTGGCGAGACCTCATCTCTACAATAGATCAAAAAATTAGCCAGGTGTAGTAGTGCGCACCTGTAGTTTGGCTACTTGGAAGTCTGAGGTAGAAGTATCATCTGAGCCCAGCGGGTTGACGCTGGGGTGGCCATGAGTGTACCACTGTACTCCAGCCTGGGTAATGGAGTGAGACTCCAACTCAAATAATAAATAATAAATAAAATATATAGACAGTGGGTATTAGCGAACAGATATGCATATAGATCAAGGAAACACAGTACTCAGAAATAGAGTAATACAAATAGGGTCAGTAATTTTTGACAAAAAATGAAAAGATAATCTACAGAATAGGAGAAACTATTTATAAATAATAAATCTAATAAGGAATTATATCTAGAATATATAAGGAATTTTTATAACTCAATAATGAAAGACAAATAACTCAACTTAAAAATGGGCAAAGGACTTGACTGATTCCAAAGAAGATACACAAATGGTCAGTAAGCACATGAAAAGATGCTGAATATCATTAGCCACTAGGGAAATGTGAATAAAAACCACGTGTGATACAACCTCATACTCATTAGGACAGCAGAAACAAAAAGACAGCAAATAATAAGAGTTGGCAAGAATGCAGAGAAATTGGAACCCTAATACATATCCTGGTAGGACTGAAACTAAGTCTGACAGCTCAGTGGCAAACATTGTTTTCTTCCTACTAAGAAGCAAGTTAGTGGGAAAGGTACATTTAAATTTTATCTTTAGATAAAATTAAAATTAAAATCTAGTTCTTACCATAAATTTTCTTTAAAAAAATTTTTATTATAAAGATGTGGGGTTACCATAAATTTTCAAGTCAGAATTAAGGTGTCTTAACTGAAAATATTTTATTAAATTGCCTAAACATTATTTGTTCATAGTTTTACAACAACTTTTTCTTTCTTTTTTTTTCCTGGATTTTATTTTTTATTTTATTTTAAAGATATGAGGTACAATTCAGGATTAGATATACAAGTGGACATAGTATAGGTAAAGACTGGGCCTCCCTTCAGTCTCCACTTCGCCTGGTTTGAGGTCAGGTACCCTAGAACAACTTTTTCAATCTCTATATTAAATTCTGTTTTGCTGTTGTTTAATGCATTTCTAAATATTTTATAATTACAGACAATTCCTGATTTACAGTGGTTCAACTTAAGAATTTTTGACCTTACAATGATGCAAAAGCAATAAGCATTATTGTGACACAGTTGAGCCAAACTATAACTTGAGAAAAAGAAATAAGCCAAAGGCATAATTTGCTGGATACAGTTTTATTTTTATTTTGAGTTGGGGTCTCACTCCATCGCCCAGGCTGGAGTGCAGTGGCACGCTTACAGCCATTGCAACATCAACCTGTTGGGCTCAGGTGATCCTTCTACCTCAGTCTTCCAAGCAGCTGGGACTACAAGCCCAGCTAATTTTTTGATTTATTGTAGAGATGAGGACTTGCCAAGTTGCCCAGGCTGGTCTCGTATTTGTGGGCTCAGGCAATCCTCTCACCTCAGCCTCCCAAAGTGCTGAAATCATAGAAATCATAGGCATGAGCCACTGCAACCTGCCCAGCCTTAATTTTTTTTTTTTTTTTTTTTTTTTGAGTTGGAGTCTCACTCTGTCGCCCAGACTGGAGTGCAGTGGCCACTCCCGGCCACTGCAGCCTCAACCTGCTGGACTCCGGCGATCCTTCCGCCTCAGCCTTCCTAGTAGCCGGAATTACAGGCATGCGCTACCATGCCCGGCTGATTTTTGATTTATTGTAGAGATGAGGTCTCGTCAAGTTGCCCAGGCGGGTCTCAAACCCGTGGGCTCAGGCAATCCACTCACCTCAGTCTCCCAAAGTGCGGAATTACAGGCTGAGCCACCAAGCCCGGCTGGCCTTAATTTTTTATTTTCAAACTACACAATAAATCTGTTTGCATTAAAAAATATTTTTGAAGAATATAGAAATGTATAAAATTCAATGGAAAAGCTTCTGTGCTCTACAGTCCATTCTTCAGGGATAACCACTGTAAACAACTTGACATTTTTCAGGCCCTTTGCTTGTTCTTGAACATACAAACTACCCACACTTCTGGCACAGAAATTATTTCATAACTAAATTCAAGAAGAATTTCATACATTAAGACTTTTTTAAAAGTTCAATTGCAAAAATAATCCCTGCTTGTTAAACAGCACAGATGTATATGAAGTGCCAATGCCCCTCTACGTGTAACAGTCTGATAGCATCAATTCTAGACATTTTCTTACTGAATGCACACGTTAGAGACTTACACTGAGGAGGACACATAAAATTCAAATTCCATAAAATACTTTCTACTGCCAATGTAGATCTCCTGTAGGGTGAGCCTACTCCTTGGAAAAAAATACATGGCAGGTCCCATGACTTTACTGGTCACAATTATATAATAAAAATCATCTAGGCATTTTTAATCATAAAATAATCCATTGGGAACATCCCAGTATAGTTCCCTTGACGTGAGCAATGCCTCTTCCCACCCAATTTTCAACCTACACAATAAATCCAAATAACTTACACTCTCCCTCCACTCCACAACTTTTGCCTCTGACCTTACAGCTCCTGTCTCATTCTGCTGAGACAACCTTGTGCTGTCAGTAAGGCCTGTAGCAGGGAACCCAGACCAGCTCCCTCTTACCTGGCCCACATCTGGTCCACAGAAACACAAACCTCTTTGATGCAGCAACTCCTAGAAATTTACTTTGCAGGTATGTTCATGTATTTACAAAATACATTTATTCAAGCAACATTATTCATTGCAACATTGTTTCAAGTAGCAAAAGACAAGGAAAACACTCTAAAAGAGTCAAAAAGAGACTGATTAAATGTCATAGCATTATGTTGAACCACCTGAAACTGCCTATATTCAATATTTTCTGTCTCTTGAAACTCAGTTTCCAATGGTTCAGTCTAATATCTCCACCCATACAATGTAGTGGTATTATGTACTGGGGTGTGTGTGTGTGTGTGTGTGTGTGTGTGTGTGTGTGTGTGTAAAGGGAGAAAGAAAGGGAGGAAAATATGTATATATTTTATTTTTAACCTTTTTGCATTGGCTTGTTTTACATTTGTCTGAAATAACACAAATATGGAGATTTGTTTCTATACAATCTTAGAGCCTATCTTTAATAATAATTTATTCTAATCACATTTACTGTAACTAAGGTCATATTCTGTTCCTTCTTCATCCCCCTTTTTAACTGTTATCTGCCTGATAAATTTTTTCTCTTTATTTTCCTCAATATCTTCCCCCCTTTTATTTCTATTCTATTCATGAATGTTCTTAACAATTTTAACAAAATAGTAACAGACATTTGTTAGATATTTTCTTCTCTCCATTTCACGAAATTCTCCAATTTTCACTTAGGTATGCTCCTCTACGCAACCCACCCCTTGTACTTTCAGTGCCTGCTCTTGGCAGGTCTTGGCGAGTTACTTTTTTTTTCCCCAGCCACAGTGATTGATCTCAGGTTGAATGAATTATAGAACAGCTAGAATTTTTCTTTGATGGTATGGTTAGTTATGTTTTCTCTCCCTGATTTAAAGAGAAAGCACATAATTCCAAACACTGAACTTTCAGACACCTTGCAAAAGAGAGAAGCCAGTCTGAGGATGAAACTGACACACAAAGAAAAAAGAAAAGAGGACACTGGAGAAAAGGAGTCACTTACCAATAACCTAAAAATCCTAATATTAAAATTTAAATACAGCTTCCTCCTCTTCTGCTACAAGTTTTAATACATGCTATTTCTTACCCACCAACTGCCTGCCATCCACCTCTGCCAAGGACTTACTGAAATTGTCTAGAATTTTAGTGCTAGAATATTTGTTCTTCTCCCAGATCTATATTCCATGTCTTGTCATCTCATAATTTTCTTCTTGGTCCATTTGTACCATATTTCAGAAGAATTCCTTGGTCTTATCTTCTAGTTCAGCAGTTTAGTCCTCTATTACAACCATGCTACTAGTCAGCCTGCTATTGAAGTTTTTATTTCATAAAACATGTTTTCAATTTCCAAAACTTTCTGATTCTCATTTCTTTTTCATAGCAACCTATTGCTATTTTATGAAAATAATAATCTCTCAAATCTTTGAGGATATTTTTGAAGAAAAAACATGACACTTTGCCTAATCCATTCATTTTCTCAAAGATTGATTCTTCTGTTTGTTTAGCTTATTGATCCTCCTTCATCCTGTTGATTTTCCTTAAATATTGAGTGATTCTTGGTTAAATAAACTGGTGGCTAAAACTGGATTTTCCAGCATAGTGGTCTCAGCTATGGTGCTACAAAAAAAAAAAAAAAAATCACTAAAAAAAAAAAGCTATCCAGGTTCAGCGGCTCACTACTCAAAAAGCTGAGGCAAAATGATCACTTGAAGCCAGTTCAAGACCAGCCTGGGCATCATAAATAAATAAATAAATAAATAAGCAAGCAAGCTGGGCATGGTGTACATGCCTGTAGTCTGAGCTGCTCAGGAGGCCTAGGCTGGTGGACCACTTGAGCCCAGAAGTTCAAGGCTGCAGTAAGATAAGATGTGCCACTGTACTCCAGCCTAGGCACAATGAGACCACTTTCCTAAAATAATGATAACAATAATTTTTAAAAAGCACTCTAGGTGATTTTTAAATGTATATCTACCACTAAGAACCACTGCTTGAATATATGTGAAAAGCACTCCTTCCTTCCATGAATGTACATGCTGATTATAGGAGTTCTGGCTATCAAGAGTATCACATGTGAGGAGAGGTGAGCAGCCAGGGAGGTGCCTCTGAAGGAAGCAGTTCCACATTCACCAGTGGCAACCAGAAGGTCTCTAAGGTATAGCCCTGATTTTCTCTCTGGCCCTGACACCCATATTGGAGGTACCCCCAATTTCTATAGATATGTTCTAGTAGCTTAGCCAATGGTACCCAAAATTAGCTATTTTGGTGGGTACTGGTACTTTGTTTTGAAGTGTGGAAATTAATTGCCTTCTGACCACCCTCAACCCACTCTGACTTTTCAGTTCTCTGAGCTCTGGGGTTTTCCAGAATTGTGTTACGAAAATTCACACCACCAGTGTATCCCCCTTTAAGCCTGTATTAGGTTGCATATTTCTCCACACAGGAAGTTTTTGCCATCAATCTGAACTCATATGCTTTGCATTTTTCATAACCCTCAAAGCTTTTGATATGTACGTGACACCCTTCCTGGTTTTCAACACTAATTAAGGTTCACTCTTATCTTCTTATTCTTTTTATTTGTTGCTTAGAATTTTTTTATTATACAAATAAAATATGCTTACATTAAACTATTCAGATCATGCTGAAGGATTTAAGTTACAAAAAACACTCTTTCCCATCAAATTCCCCCCTCAAATTTCACTATTATTAACACTACTCAAGAAATTACTGCTATATTACTTTTTTCCCCTTTCCATACTTTATTCTTTGGAAGTGAGTACTAAGTCTAGCTTACACTCAAAGAGGGGGGAATTAATCCCTACCTATTGGAAAATAAACTAACTATATTTAGAATTCTTCCACAAGGAAGATTTGTCCCTTCCCCATTTATTTATCCAATCATTTATTTATACTAGTATGTACTCATGGATATTTATTTTATTCTTTGGATCATAATTCAATGCTAGAGTTAATTTGTTGTTCAAACTGTGCATGGAATAATTTCATTGAATGCCTTTGGCCATTGGGCACTCTTTTGGATTCGCTGCTGTGCCCTTTTTACTTACTTACTTACACACACACACACACACACACACACACACACACACACTTTTTTTTTTCTTTTTAGTATTTCTTTATGTTTTGGCACTACAAGATGCTTAGGCTCATCTTATGTTTTCCCTGCCCCATTCTCACAATCAGCTATTTTTCCAATGAACTGCTGTTTCTTTTATCAGAGAATGGAATTTAGAAACCAAGATCTGAGTGGTACATTTACTCAAGGTGTCACTGCTTCTTGGCCCACTCAGCAAACAGAGCTAGTGAATAAATGTATATTTACTAAACCATGTCTATATATACATCCGTATTCACTTCTGTATCTATCTGTATTTATATTAAAATAAACACGAGTTTATATCTATTATCACTCTCAGAGCTCCCCTCCCCCCCACACACACTTATTTGTAATGTCTTTCTCTGACAGTGATAAACCTGGTTCCCAAAATCTACAATTATTTTTACTAATTAGCTCAGCCCTAATATCTATGTAAAGTGGTTTCAGAATGGCTAACTGACACCCCTCACAGAATTCTTTTTTTGTTGTTTGTTTTTTTGTGTTGGAGCCTCATTCTGTCGCCCAGACTGGAGTGCAGTGGCACGCTCCTGGCCACTGCAGCCTCAACCTGCTTGGGCTCCAGTGATCCTTCTGCCTCATCCTTCCAAGAAGCTAGAACTACAGGCATGCGTGCTACTAAGCCCAGCTAATTTTTTATTTGTTGTAGAGACGAGGTCTCACGAAGCTGCCCAGGTGGGTCTTGAACCCATGGGCTCAGGCAATCCACTTGTCTTGGCCTCCCAAAGTGCTGGGATTACAGGCTGAGTCACCGAGCCCAGTCTCAGAATTCTTTTAATGATCATCAGACATCAACTGACTTGTCTGACACATGTCCAAACTCCTTTAGGGCAGGAACAACTTTGTCCATGTATCCCAAGGGCCTAACACAAAATGTTACTCAAATGTTTATTCAATGAACAATAGTCCTCTATAACTAATATAGCTAAACCTATTCAAATGTAAAATATTATAATCATAGTAAGCTTCCTTTGTAGTATAACTGACTCCAGAGTCAACTAACTCAAAGTTTAATTCCTTGGTCTCAAGTTAGTCCCCCAATGCTGGATCACCTCCAGTAATGTTTTCTCTGTTACTGAGTGCCCCTGAGTGCTATCTGTGCAGAGTAGGCCCATTATGAATACATACTCAGCAATCCTCGTCTGTCTCTCAACAGTTACTCCTAGAGCAATGATTCTGAAACCCGAATTATCATCAGAATCCAGGATCCGTTACCAGATCTGAATGTGGTGTCTTTGAGGACAGGCTTTAAGAGTGTTTCATTTGCTGACGTATTCCAAGTGCCTAGAACCATGCGAGGCACACAGTGGGTAATCGCTAACCATTTGTGGAATGAAGAAATGAATGACTGAGGTGGGGTACACAGCCACTGTAGTCATTAATACAGATGCTGTCAAGCCCCCACATATCCTTGATGGAAACAGCCTTTGATGTCAGACTTAGGATCATATCTCAAAGCTGACATGCACTAGCTATTTGGTTTTTATATATGTACTCTTCAGAGTCTCAGCATTCTCACATTTAAAACTGGGAGAGTATCACTAATCCCCCAGACGACTGTTAGGAGTTTATATAATGATACATTTCATGGGTCTGGCCAATTACTGGGTAGATAGCAGGAACCAAATACATCTTAGTTGCCTTTCTTCCTTTTTTCCCTAATTGACTGAGAAGATGGAGGTCATCTGGTATTATATAAAAGACCCTGTCTACATCTACATCTATCCTTTTAGCCCTCCAGGACTTTCTAAGGCTAACTCTGATCTGAGAAGAGAAACTCTACATATTTGGTTCTTTCCTCTAGCTTTTTACTTTTCCCCTTAACCACCTCTCCTTCCAAAATGCAAAAATTTTCCTCAAACAAGAATGTACTGCCTTTTCTGCCTATCATTCCATCTCTCTGCTCCTGAAACTTTTCACCTCTCCAACTCTGACCAATCCCTCCCAAACCTGTGGCAGTATGCCTTCTGATTGCTCCAGCTAACCAAAACTTCTTCCTTGGATGTCAGGGGCTATTTTTCATCAAATCAAAGGTCATTCTCTTACTGGCAGGATTTAAGGCTGCTTATCTTCCTTTTATTGAAATTCTCCTAGGTTGTCTTAACTCATTGTGCATGGTCTCTCTCTCTTTAACATGAATCTTAGTTTTTCTCCTTTGAGTTATAAGGCTCAGTGCTCTCTTCTCTTTTCTGTTTACTTTCTCCCTACAAAGTTTCAAATTGTTTCTGTGTAAAAGTCATTATATTTTTATTTTAAAAGCTACTTTTCAACTGTTTTTACTCCAAATCTTTGGTTAGCTAAAGTTCTCTTCAGAACATTTAGTTTCAAAACAAATTAACAAGTCTATTTGGAATGTGTCAAATTGCCTTAAGAGACTTACTCTTAAGAGAACTACTTCCAAGTTCTCCATTTTACCAATGACACCAAATCTTTAACCTGGCTCTAATCCCAAAAGTAATCTTCAAATCTTCTCACCAATGCCTATCAATTCTTTTCACAATGTTCATCTCTTCCCGTTTGTTACTAACACCTTAGATTAGGCCCCATTTTGTACACCTGGTTCTAAATTGTTACGTTTTGTTGTTGTTGCTTCTTCCAGCCTTCCTCTTGGATGGATTTTATACCCATCAGTCATCCTAGTTCACCATATTCAGCATGTTCCTTTCCTGCTCTAGAATCTATGGTACCATTTCCCACCATTTATTGCATTACATCCAAACACTGGGTCCTGGCTTTCAAGACTCTGCTGCTTTGCTGGCCAGTCTCACCTGCTCACTTCCACCTAATACAACACACATAGGAAGAAGGGTTACCTAGCTATGCCATCTACTTTTTCCTCCTCTTCAATTCAAGCAGACTCTTCCCTGTGCTCCTTATCAGCTAGCTCACTTTTTTGGTTATTCCATGCAAAATTTCCCACTGAAATGACCCTTTCACATTGCTCTGCTTATCCAAATCCTGCCAACCCTTTAAAGTCTAGTGCAAGTTGGTCCTCCTCTATAAAAAACTTCCCTGATATTTATTGTCCTTCATCTTTTAGAGGCAGGGTCTTTCTCTAACAATTAAGCTGCAGTGCAGTGATATAATCATGGCCCACTACAGCCTTGACCTCTCCTGGGCTCAAGAGATACTCCCACCTCAGTCATCCAAGTAGCTGGGATTACAGGGGTGTACCACCATACTCAGCTAATTTTTTAAAATTACTTTGTATTGGGGGGGAGGTCTCACTATGTTGCCCAGGCTGATTTCGAACCCTTGGCCTCAAGTGATCCTCCCACCTCTGCCTCCCAAAGCCCTGGGATTACAGATATGAGTCACCATACCCACTCAACATTAAAACTAAAGCCTTTACCTATATTCCGGATTCTATCATTCCCACTACTTAGTAAACTTTTATATAATATCTCTTCTCTCTCATATATTAATATTCCTTCTTTCCCTATTAGTGCTATCCCATTAAAAATATCCTTATTCAGGTTGGGTGCAGTGGCTCATACCTATAGTCCCAGCTACTCAAGAGGCTGAGGTGGGAGGATCACTTGAGCCCAGGAGTTGGAAGTTACAGTGAGCCATGACAACATTACTGCACTCCAGCCTGGGCAGCAGAGCCAGACCGTGTCTCTAAAAATAAATAAGTCCTCATTCAATTTTTTTCCACATAAAAGCCTTTAGCCTTTTGGATGATTTTTTTCCCATGACATTGTAACTCCTTCTAGGTGTTTCCATCATTTTCTTTCTTCTTCCCAACTGCCAGACTGCTTGAACAAGTAGCTTACACACTATACCCCTTCCTCATGTCCCAATCACCCTTCAACCTGCTGTTACCTGACTTTTATTCCTAAAACTGCTCCTACCAAGCTCACCAAAGGACTTCAACACTGCCAACTCCAGTGCACTTTGTGGACATATCTGTTGTTTTGGCCTCCTGGCAATAATACCTTGCTTTTTCTCTAGAAAGCTTTTTTGCCCCATTCCTGAGGTCTGATGGGAGCATCATCATGGGCTCACCCTGGGGTAGGCACAGGGCTGACCAATAAGATTCCCTACAGAAGGAGAAAAGCGGCTGAGGCTGAGTTAGGCTCATGGATCCCTGATCCTGGAAGCTTCTGTGTCCCTGGTCTTCCCAGGACTTTATTATTCCATCTTCCTTCACTTTTGTGAGCTTACCCAGTATCCATTTCCTGCTTTATCTTAACTAAAGTCAATTTCTATTGTTTGTAACCAAAGAGAAATTGGTCCAGCAAGTGGTACAGAGGTAGAAGTTGTATCTCATGGATGAACCACAAATTTCTTCTCCTTGTTGCCTTCACTTTGGTTTCTGCTGCTTAAGATATTTGGTTAATATGAGAATGCTTTCACCAGAGGACCCAATAAATAGTTTCATTAATTGGGAGGTAAGGCTATCTGGGGCCCCTCATGCAGCCAAGCAACAGACAAAAGGAACATTACAAGGAGCACAGATGAGAAATGGGGGAATCCTGGGGTACCTCTTTATCCTAAGACTAGCACTGAAGTTACCAGTAGACTGTTACCCTACACAGGCAAGATATGAAAGGGCTCAAACCTCTCAGGAATAAAAGTTTGCAAACCACATCTGTATGACTTCAAAGTTCATGGTCTTTAACATACCACTTTCTACTGATATCAGTCTACCTGCAACTACTTAATCAAGGAATGCCCTCTCTTATTTCCATAGCTTGGTACCTGTTACTTTGAATGGAATGCCCATATCAACTTTCTAACTGCAAACTCCTAATTATCCTCTTTTAAACTTTCTCTGATCCCTAGAGATCAAACTAGATATCCTTCTTCATAGTCCCAAACATCCTGACATAATACCTCACAATATCTTAACATGAAATTCACTCTGCACGCTTATTAGTTTTTCCTACTAGACTATAAACTTCTAAGATAGAAATCATCTTTAACATTTGTATCTTGAATGATTAGTACTCCATAATGGCGTAACATATGTCTGTTGAAAGAATATGTGATCTTTCTTAATTTTTCAGTATTAATCATTGCATCATAGAGTTTATGTACTTATGTTTAATTTGGCATTTAGTGAATACTCCATTGAGACCCTTAATTATTTGATAAAGGTGTTCCCCAATCATTCCAAGTCTAGAAAAAGCTCTTACCAGCGAGTTCACCATTTACTACTTCTGTATTCTCTTTAGCACCTAATAGTGTTGGGCACATGGTAAGTACTCAATAAATACTTGATGAACTGAATTAAAAACACAGTATTAGTACATTAATAGGAGCAACTCATCATGCCCTACCAATCTAATGAAAAGATCTGGCTTCTGAAGTAGTGCAATTGCACCCATATGGAAATTTTAATGAGAAAAAGAAAAATTATTCAATTGGACAGCTCCCAGCTCTTCTTTTAGCAAGAGTTCCACAAATACTTTATAGATAATAAGAGTCAACCTTTACAGCTCAGGATGAGAGACTCAAGCTATATATGCATGTGCATATTGAAAGGAAGATTACATATTTAAAGGGTATGTCACAGCTAAAATCACTTAATTCCACAAATTCATAATAGATGCACAGGACATAAAAGTATGTGATAGCAAAGTCAATTAATGCCCAGTCAACCTATGCTTAAGATATATATGGCTATCTTTGTATAATGTATAACATGGCAGTCATTTGCTCATTCAACAAGCACTTATTAAGGACCTAGTAATGACAGATGCAATGTTAGGTCCTAAGAACACAAAGATAAAGAGGACACAGTTCCTAAGTTAGTGGAATTCTATGCCTGCCATGTTGCAATGGTTTTTAAGAATATAATGTGAGGCCGGGCTCGGTGGCTCAGCCTGTAATCCCAGCACTTTGGGAGGCCGAGGTGAGTGGATTGCCTGAGCCCGTGGGTTTGAGACCCTCCTGGGCAACTTGATAAGCGAGACCTTATCTCTACAATAAATCAAAAATTAGTGGAGTGTGGTAGTGCACCCCTGTAGTTCCAGCTACTTGGAAGGCTGAGACGGAAGGATCGCCAGAGCCCAGCAGGTCGAGGTTGCAGTGGCTGGGAGTGGCCACTGCACTCCAGTCTGAGTGACAGAGTGAGACTCCAACTCAAAAAAAAAAAAAAAAAAAAAAGAATATAATGTGAATAGTATCCCCTGGAGTTGCCCAGCATGGAGGCCCTGGTTAGCACCCTGGTGGGAAAGACAGATAAAAACATACTTACAACAATGTAGTAAGTGCTAACACAGAAGTAAGTACAAGTTGTTATGGGGCCACAGAAGAGAAAATAATCAATGTACTGAAGTAATCAGAAACAGATAAGAAAAATATTGAGGTCTACATATAAATTCAATGCTAGATAAGGTATGAAGCAGCAGCTAGGACAGAAACATCTAGGGTGGAATCAAACCTGAAACTATGGGTGCAAACAGAGACAGGAGGATTCCAAACCAAACCAGTCCAACTTAAACCAAACCACTGTAGAAAAGCCAAAAATAAAATACTACTTATTATTAAGTTTGAGAATAGTGAAACACATATACATAACTACCACATGCTATAAGCATAAACAATATGTAGCATAAAAGTTCAGAGGGAACCACTAAGAACTAGAGAAAGCTATCCAGAAAACCTTCATAAAAGTGTAATTAGATCTATTGTTGGTAGGGAGAGAGGCCACAGGGAGGAGGTCCATATCCTGAGAAAGGCCAATGTCTTTAACAAAAGCAGGAATCTACTTGTGGAACCTGAGGGGGTGGGGGGGTCTGAAGGTTCACGCTGCAAAGCAGTGGGAGGAAAAATTGGACGCGTGAATGAAGGCCTGATTCAGGAAAGCCTGGAACACAAGTTTAGCTTTTGGATATTGTTCTAGACTCATGGGAGTTCTCCATCCTGGCTTCTGAATAGAATCACCTAGAAAGCTTTATAAAAAAAATATATTAAAAAAAAATATGCCCATGGCCAAGCTTTACCCCAAATAGAAAGTAAGAGAATCTCTAGAAGTGGCATGGGCAACAGAACTTAAAAGCACACAAAGTGATGCTAATGAACAGCCTAGATCAAGAACCACTGGGCTACAGAATAAAAGGGTAAAGCATGACAGATACAGTTAAAACTAAAGCTTGATTTAAGACCCTATTTATAAGCAACAAATTTGAGCTGATTACCTGTTGAAGCTTATCTTCTAACCTGAGTTAAACATTCTCAGTTTTCTTAGTGTTTCTTTTCCCTTGTAGGCAAGGCTAAACTCTGAAAATAGGAAAATAGCTCATCAATATCTCATACATGTGTGCCCCATGTCCATAGACAACTAACCTAGAAAATAACAATGTCAATTCTATGTTACTCTTACATCCCTGAAATGCAGTGTTTTTTATATAAGGCAATGTTCTAGGCTGCATCCCGCTCTGGGAGCTTTTCTGTCCTCTCAATAAATCTTGCTTAAAAAAAAAAAAAAAAAAAAAACAGCACTCTTAAATACCGGTCTTTTAGCTTAGACTAGAGCAAAAGGTGAGATTAAGTGTTCATTCTGGTGATAGCTGGATACATTGTACTACTCCTGGTTTCAGAAGTGCAGTGATTACAATGTACTTTACCTTTGTGTAGCAAATATTTTCAGAGTACTTAAAGAGAAACAACACATGTATCTCAAACAGCAACTCTGTACTACATTAAACACGTGTCCTGCGTGGGAGGACTCCTATGACAGCCTGCTGATCCTTCAAAAAGCAGGTCTGCCCGTTTGTTTTTTAAGAAAAAGTAAACATGAGGCCAGGCGGTGGCTTATGCCTGTAATCCCAGCACTTTGTGAGACTGAGGAGGGAGGGATTGTTTGAGCCCAAGAGTTAGAGACCAGCCTGGGCAACATAGTAGACCTCGTCTCTACAAATAACCAAAAAACTAGCCGGGTGTGGTGGCACGCACCTGTAGTCCCAGCTACTCGGGAGGCTGAGGCAGAAGGATCGCCTGAGTCCAGAAGGACGAGGCTGCAGTGAGCTGGGATCGCGTCACTGCACTCTAGCCTGGGAGAATAAGTGAGACCCCAGCTAAAAAATAAAAAGTAAATAAACATGCAAATATGCTTCAGGATCCACGTTACTCACGGTAGGATTAATTTGAGAAATCTGCACATGATTTAAATGCAAGGATATGTCTTCTCTACGTGCAAAGTTGGCTACAACTGTCTTGTCTTGTGTAGTGTTGGGTAGCTACATTTACCTAATGGTTAAAGTGTTACGAGAACGGAAGTTGAAAATCCACACTTAGGTTTCTGCAGCCTCTTATTTCCAGATAGAGTTAATAAACGCCAAAGACCATGCCCAAAGGCTACGGGAGGAGGGGACGGGGCTTGAGGAGTGAGCAGGGGAGAATTCAACAATCTACATTTTAAACAGGAGCAAGAGCCTAGAAACCTTACATTCCATCGGCAATACAGGAAAGTCGATTTCAAGAGTTGGCCATTGCCTTGGACGGCTTCTACTCAGAAAGCCGAAGAAAGGCTCTCCTCAAAAGAAGGCGCAAGCCTAACTCTTCGGCACGGGTGAGAGTTAAAGAGCGAGCCACAAGGGTCCCCGCGAAATTCCGAGAGCGACCCGGGAGACGGGAAGGGGCGAAGGCGGCGGCCCGAGGCCGTCCGCCGGGACGCGGCCGCCCGGCCTTTCTGCCGCCGGGCCGGCAGGGGCCTCGCTCGCCCCGCGCGCACCCAGGGGCCGGC
>CAUYQG010188424.1:0-15569 GCA_963574415.1 Tarsius wallacei | reverse complement strand
TTTTTTTTTTTTTTTTGAGTTGGAGTCTCACTCTGTCGCCCAGACTGGAGTGCAGTGGCCGCTCCCGGCCACCGCAGCCTCTACCTGCTGGGCTCCGGCGATCCTTCCGCCTCAGCCTTCCAAGTAGCTGGAACTACAGGCGCATGCTACCACGCCTTGCTAATTTTTTGATTTATTGTAGAGATGAGGTCTCGCCAAGTTTCCCAGGCGGGTCTCGAATCCGTGGGTTCAGGCAATCCACTCACCTCAGCCTCCCAAATCGCAGAATTACAGGTTGAGCCACCGCGCCCAGCCTATTTTTTCATAATAGGACTTTTGATGTCTAAAATATTGTCTCTGGAATAGAAAATACTTGATGAAATCTCACTCCAGATGGACCTAGAGGGAAATAAGAAAAAGTTCTGTTAGGAGTATCCTATATGGAAGAGCATTTACACTGTAAATCCTACAGCACCAGATCAGAAGCTCAGCAAACCACTGTTCATTTGCCTCAGTTTCCTCATCTAGAAAAAGGAAGGGTGGGGTGGATGAGCTCGAAAGTTATTTCCATTACTTAATTTTTCAAGGTTCTGAAGTCTGCAATAATACAGAGTCCAATGTCCTGAAGCCTGAAATTCTGGATCTCTCAAAGCTTTGATTGAGTTCAGAAGACAGTGATGGCTAATGTTTACTGTGCACGGATTACATGCCACACACTGTTTTCAGCATTTCACATGTCTTAATTTATTTAATTCTCAAAGTAACTCATGGAGGAAGGTACTATGATTTTCAGTGTCCTCATTTTAAGGATGAGGAGACTAAGGCTCAGAAAGTCAACAAACTTACCTAATGTATACTACTAATGGAAGGTAGACATGGAACTGCAGCTGTCTAGCTGCAGAACTCAAGTTCTTGACCACTTAACTCTGGTTATCTATGAAGTCACAGACTTTGCTTAGAAGTGTAATGATAAAGGACTCCCTGTCCACTTAAGTAGCTGTAAGCATAGTGTTCCAGACATAAATTTCCACGCACTGTGGGACACAATGCAGACCTCCAAACAATCATACCAATCAGATTAGCCATAGAGTTTTAACTTGGGCAAACCATATTTTCTGATTTTAGTCATTCCATTTCTATACAGCATGCATAAATTCCTTGGGTATTTGGTTTTGAATTTTTTTTCATATAAAGTCAGAAATCTTGACTATTTCTGAATCTTTTCGTTCAGCAATTGGCAAACTTTTTCTATAAAGGGACAGATAGAAAATATTTTAGGTTTAGCTGGAAATAGAGTCTGTCAAAACTATACTACATTGCAAACTGGCCATAGTTTGACAATCCCTCCTTTAGATAACTTGGAATTCTCTGTGATGGTTGCTCTGGATAAGCCAAAGTTGTAATAGTTGAAGATAAATTTCCCTGTTTATATAATGAATTCTTTATAATTCTGGGTTTTAAAAGCAGATGACCACTTAATTTTAAAAATTTTTAAAAATCTTTTCTCATTTATATCAAAAGATAATTTTTTAAATTTTGAGAAAAAAAATCAGTGGTGCAGTTTGTGTGTCAGATATAATAAGAGGCAAGGTGCTATCTTGCCTCTTTTGAGAGCTTTGTTTTAAAAATGGTTTCTTTTATTTCCTCTGGTAATTTCAGTATACTAGTAAATATTTCTTTTTTTAAAAAATCTGTTTCTAAAGGAAATACACTTTTCTCCTAAGGAGGGTTCCTATGCAAGGGTTTTGATTTACCTAGGAGTAATGCTCAAGGTCATATTTTAGTACTATGAGTATTGCATTATGTTGGCACTAAAGTGCTTAATGGACATTCAGCATTATTTTTTGTATCCTGATTTAGCACTAATGTTGGATTATTGCTGATCTATGCACCTTTAGGATTAATTGTCCAAATTAATTCAAGGCAAGCCTCAGTGTGTGGAGGGAAAAAAAAAGACTCATAACTCTGTATGTTACCACAGTGCCAAAAGCATGCTCACACTCACTGTCTCCTATAAAGAACATGGCCTATCACCTGAAGCTTTGGTTCAGGCTGGGGCAGGACTCTGACTGGAGGTAAGAGGTCATTCTCGTCAAAGAGTTAAATATTTGGTATGCTGTATAGCATTTGGAGACAATGTCCACATGCAGCTGAATTCAGTATTTAGTTGGATGCTGGCACACAGTGACAAAGGCATTTTTTTGATGATAAGAGTGGCATACTTTTGGTAACCTAAGATGTGTTACAATGAAAATGAGGGAAAGTAAATAGTATGACTTAAGAGCACTCTGCTTGGCTTCTTTACTATGTATGTTGTGATAAGTTTGTTTAAACTTGACTTTGCATTCTTTTATTTTTATATACAAATTCAAAGTAGCTGGCAGTGTCATGAATGCTATTGAAACAATCTGGAATCTAGAGAAAACATATGTATACAAACCCAGCAAGCTCTATGGTTCTTTGGCTTTGCAAGGGCAATGTGACATAGAGTGTACTTATTGTGAGTTAATTAAATGATAACATACCAAGGCAATTTATTATAGACATCAGAAAAAGCCTTGTTTCAAAAAAATGGTATGATAAGTTTAGAAAATCTGACTTGCAAGAGATGAAAATTAACTGTTTTTTAAATTTAACCAGCAGAGGCCTATATCTAAAATTAAACTTTTATTACTTTTACTAGAGGAAATAAAATTGTTTGTGAGAGCTTTTTACAAAGGACCCTTTACTTATAAAGGTCAATATTTCAATAATGGCATAAAAAATACTACAGTAATACATTCTCAGCAAGTAAGAAAACTAAAAACAGCCTGTCAGTTATTCAATCCTAAATTTTGTATTGGATTGGTTTTAATTATAGTAGGTCCCCATGTCCTCAGGTTTGCCTTCTGAGGTTTTAGTTACCTGGGGTCAATCTCAGTCTGAAAATATTTAGTGAAAAATTCCAGAAATAAATAAGTGATAGTTTTCCACAACTGTTAATGTAGTTTCCCAATTTTCCATATTGTTCTGAGTAGTAGGATGAAATCTCATGCTATCCTTCTCTGTGCTGCTTCAGACAGGATTCCTCCCTCTGTTCAGGGTCTTCACACTGTATACATTACTGCCCATTAGCACTGCCCATTAGTCACTGCAACAATTGATGTCAATTGTAGCAGTAACTCAATGCTTGTGTTCAAGTCACTCTTGTTTTACTTCATATTGGCCCCAAAGCACAAGAATAGTGAGTGATGTTGGCGTATGGCTATAACTGCTCTATTTTATTATTAGTTATTGTTGTTCATCTCTTACAGTGCCTATTTTGTAAATGAAACTTTATCACAGGCTGGGTGCAGTGACTCACACTTGTAATCACAGCACTTTGAGAGGCCAAGGCGGGAGGATTGCTTGAGTCCAGGAGTTCAACACCAGCTTTGGCAACATAAAGAAACCTCATCTCTACAAAAATTAAAAAAATTAGGCACGCATGGTGGCAAGCACCTGTAGTCCCTGCTACTCGAGAGGCTAAGGTGGTAGGACCACTTGAGGCTGCAGTGAGCCATGATCATGCCACTGTACTCCAGTGAGACCTCAACTCAAAAAACCCCAAAAACAACACAAAAAAATATCTAAAAACAAACAAAGAAACAAAAAAACCTTTCATAGGCATGTATGTATAGCCAAAAATATATAGCATATATAGGAATAGGTACTATGCAGCTTCAGGCATTCATTGGGAGTCTTGGAACATGTCTCTCTCCAATAAAGGGGGAATAGTGTATTATAAGATTGCACTGTATTCTGAATTTTAAACTATTTCACAGAATCATCTTTGTAAGATAAGTGTTATTTAGAAAGCAAAGCTTCAAGGTGAAGGTTTGTGCATGGAATCTTCCAGTGTATTACAGAGAACTAAAAATGGCAATGTTCTGCCTTCTTCCTCAACTCTCACTACCTCCTATTTTTTTCGTGACCAAGCTTGAGGTAATTATTTCCCATCTGCTCCTGGTTCCTCACTGCTGGGTATTGTTCCAAATATTTCCAGACACAACCAAGGAATACTTCAGACTTTGATTTTTTTTTTAATTTTTGAGAATATTTTTACTATCCAGAGAGCACTGATAGAAGATTAAATAAGATCCATCCTCCCCTCCAGCCTGCCCCAAATCTGGGAGCAGATGGCCATTCAACAGACCACATGGGTTCGGGTAGCTTAATAAAAAGTGTAATGAAAAAGAATATCCAGATTTTTGTATCCCCAAATTTAATTTAAACTGTATTAGGAAATAAAACATTGCCAGTCAATACATGGGTATTTTTCTGAATCATGATATGGTTTTACTCAGCTACATTTTACTCTTCAGAACAAAAACCAACAATAGTTTATAGTCCAAAATACAATGACTAATCAAATATATTTTTTCCAGTATTGTAAAACTCCTAAAATAGATCCACAAGCACTATACTTTTATTATTAACATTTGTTGCGAAGACCTAAAATTTAAAGAAAATGTGATACTAGTTTTATAGTTTATAAATATTCTCAACATTACTTGCTGTACAAATATCTGTTTATCTGACATATAGAATGTTCCAGTAAATACAGTTGTGCATGCACCATGTGTAGACTATATCCACATTCATCATATAGCGCAGGTAAGGTAACATGGTGTGCATGGAGCTTTATATTTAAAGTCAGTACAATAAATAATATCAATAGTTTTTTAAAAATATGACCAGCCTGGCAGAGTGGCTCATGCCTGTAATCCTAGCATTTTTAGAGGCCAAGGTGAAAGGATTGCTTGAGTCCAGGAGTTCAAGACCAGTCACAGCAATACAGTGAGTCCTTGTCTCTCCAAAAAAAAAAAAAAAAATTAGTCTGGAGTGGTGATGCACACCTGTAGTCCCAGCTACTCAGGAGGCTGAGGCAGAAAGATTGCCTGAGTCCAGGAGGTCAAGGATGCAGTGAGCCATGATTGTGCCACTGTACTCCAGCCTGGGCAACAGTGAGACCCCCAACTAAAAAAAAAAGCGTGACCAGTTAATAATAGGGTATATTTTGATTGAGACATATTTGAAGACCCGAGAATAATTGTGTGGTGTTTCTGGAGTATTTACTTATGTATTATGAACATATGTTTAATTTTTTTCAATAAACTCTTGGTACCAATGTTTCCAATAATATAATTTTCTGTCTAAAAAGAAGGTGATTATCTGAAAGTGTTGCCATTAAGGCTGAATTGATTAAATGCAAATTGATGCAAGATGCAAGTAACAGTGCTTTAAAATAAGTTTAGACCTGCACTTTAATTGAAAAACACCCACAAATAACTGCTTCATACTCTAGGTTAATTCTCCCTGCAGTTTTATCAATATGATACATAACAGAAGAGCAGTAGTCGTGATAAGCAATGAAGACAACTAATTTCTTAAGTTAAAAATGCTAAGGAGATAGCAAAGAACTACCCTTCCCCTTGAACATTGCTCTTTTCTGTTGACTCTAGCCCACCCACCCATATCCATTTATTTGCACTCAATTACAGCCAACTTAAGGAATTTGCTGAAAGTATTTTTAAAGCATAAGAATCCTAAACACCTTTCACATATATTTCTCAGAGGCCCTTAAAATATCCTCTCATCTTTCTTGTCTCTTTAACCCTAGAAGAGGCGATTCACTTCCGGTTCACTGGTCACAAATCAGTAAGGAAACAGACAAACCTACATCCTAAGGTTTAATTCAAGGTTTGTTAGGTTGTACAGAATCTGATGTCTCCTTCAGTTTCCTTCTAAAGAATGGACAAATTTGAAGCAATGCTCTTTGACAGGTCAAATCTGTTCAAGCCAACCAGATATATCGATGCCCTGGTGCCACAAATTTCTCTCATGGCCTTTTTCCTGTAAGTCTCGGTAATAGGACTGTCACTTAGGTTTCAGCCACAGGAACTCTGAGAAAAAAAATGGCTTCTCAAGGAAGAGAAGGGAAAACTCTGTGAACGCTTAGGGTGATAATGCCTCCCTTGTCAGCTACTTCTGACTCCTTTGAAAGTGAAGTCCCAGAATGTGAGCCACAGCAGAAAGCTAAGTAAATATCAAGCATGAGGCAACTTGGGCTAATTCTCATATGTCACCAAACGAGTGAACCTGTTAAGTTCTATCCCTGATCTGATCCAGCAGAAAAGGGTAGTTAGTAGTATACTTTCTAAGGAATATCAAAGAAATAGAAGTAACAGAGATCTAAATTGCATCCAAAGAATATTTTTTTTTCCCTTTGGGTAGATTATCTTTTGAACTGCATGAGAATTTTTTTTGCATGTCAATTAATGTTTCCTTCCAAAAGTTTCATTCATTAATTTCCTACAAAAGAAAAACTTTGCTTTCATAGATAGCTTTCTTAATGACTCTGACCTTTTAGTTAACACTGCATATGAATAAAATGCTTTATCATGATTAATGAATTTTTCCATATAACAGTCCCTTTAAGTTGAATAAATAATATTGTTCATTATCATTCACAGGCCTTTCCACCAGAAACAAACAGTACAAGTGCATATCAGTGCTATTCTAAATACTCTTAAGGTACATTCCATTATTGCCTTTTTAAAAAATCAATTTTCATTTCTATTGAATAGGTTGATTGCATGAAAATACTCATTAAGATCCTATTATGCACCACACATTATTCTGATTTAACTAGTCTAGACACTAGTATTTTTAAAAAACCTCCCCAGGTGTGTAGCCAGGTTGAAAAATCATTGCTCGGGAGGCGTTTGTCTAGAAGGAGGTTAGGAGGCATTTACAGGACAAGTGACACAGAAGAGAGACCTCAAGGGGCAGTAATAGTTTCCCAGGGGGTGAAGAATGGAAGGAGCTATCCCTCCCAAAAGCCCAATCCCATTCATAATAGCCACACACAAAAAATGAAATACCTCAGCATTTTCCTAACCATAAAGTGAAAGACCTTTACAATGAAAACTACAAGACATTGCTCAAAGAAATACAAGAAGACACAAACAAATGGAAAAATATTCTAAGCTCATGGAAAGGAAAAATCAACATTGTTAAGATGTCCATCCTACCAAAGGCAACGTACAGATTCAACACAATAACCATTAAAATGCCAACATTATTCTTCTCAGACCTGGAAATGACAATACAGAAATTCATATGGAAGCGTAAATGACCCCAAATAACCAAAACAATGCTTACCAAAGGAAAAAAAAAGCAGGAGGTATCACACTTCTAGACTTCAAACTTTACTATAAGGCTGCAATAATCAAAACAGCCTGGTATTGGTACAAGTGCAGGCATATAGACCAATGGAACAGGTTAGAAATTCCGGAAGCAAAACCTCAATTTCTTAACCAACTCATCTTCGACAAAGCCTCCAACAACAACCACTAGGGAGATAGTGGGCAAGACATAAGAAAAGATATTTTACATAGAGGTACATACAAATAGTCTTGAAAGCATGTGGAAAGTTTTTTCAACTTTCCTCATGATAAGTGAACTGAAAATTAAAAGCACACTGAGATACAAGCTCTTACCTATCAGACGAACAACAATTCAAAAGTTTGACAGACACTCAGCTGCTGAAACTCTAAGAAATAAAGGGCACTCATACACTCTTGGTGGGAATTCAAAATGTTACAATCCCTGTGAAGGGAAGCAATACTACGTTGCATTTACTCTCACACTAGCAATCCCACTTCTGGGAAATTTTCCGGAAAACATACTTCCAACAACACCAAAATATACAATCGTGAGGTTATTACCTGCAGTAGAATGTTACTGGGGACATTTGGAATTACCAAAGTGTTCAAGCATAGACAGTTGACTGAATGCACGTAGTTCATATACATAATGGAGCACTTTGCAACTGTAAATGTGGATGAGGCTGATGTTTGTGAGAGGAGGTAGAGCGATTTCCAGGAGCTCTACTCCTAGAAAAAGAAGAGAGCAAGAGAACATGACGTGTGCCACCTTTGTGTAAGGAAAAACAAAAATAAAACAACAAACACACATATGTATTTTTACAAAAGGAAGCACAAAATGGAAAAAACAGAAAACAATAAAGTTGGTTGTCTAAGAGGTGGGGAGAACAGGAGAGAAGTAAGGCGGGGGGGTAACACCTGTCAGGTATACCATTTCTTCTTCTTTTTTAAAAAATATTTTTTATATTGAAAAATAAAGAACCATGATAGGGAGAAATAAAAACCCTCAAACTTAAAATAAAGTAAATTAATACTACAAATGCCCTTAAAAAAGAGAGAGAAAAAAATCCTAGTAACTTATGAGCATAACACTAGGTATGATTTTGTAGCAACATGCTGAGCAGAAATTTTCAAGCTCCCTTAGAAGTATAGTGGCAGTGAGCAAGTGAGTGAATGTGGCACCAGCGTTGTCACTGTGGAAGATGGGGTATGCAGACGTGGGATGGATGAAGGCGGGTGCAGCCTTTGAGGACATGGGAAGTTGGAGATAGCATGAATTTATGATTCCTAAAATATGTATACAGCTTGCATATGCACCTATATGCACCTGTGTATGTACGACTACACAGTTGTCTGGGCAGGTGTATATGTGAAGGCATGTACACATGTCTATGTGCACACCTATATTTCTCATCTCTCTTCACAGAATAGGCCTAAAATCAGACACCTCAACAGCAGTGGCACACCTCGGACCTGGATTCCCAACACTCTTCCACACTAAAAGGGACCACAGATTCTCAGAGAAACAGGCAATTCCAGGGTTGGGACAGGAAAACTGTCTGATGAATCTGGAGCCTCTTCCTTGCCATCAATCAAGGGAGGATTCAAAGACAGACAAGGGCATCTCGTATGGACATAGGAACCAATTTGAAGGGACACGTCCTTGCTAAATTTACAACAGTTTGGGGATCTAAATAATTAAACATAGGAATGAATTACCCGTTGAAAAAATAAAAATCCATGTTTTTATACAGATAATAAATAGAACATTAAATAAAGAAATAAGTTAATAAGGTAAAAGAAGAGATGCTCTTGCTTACACTAGAAGGCCAAATGTTTACTAGTAAATATGGAGATAATGCTGAAGTTGGATAGTCACCATTCTTTAGTCTTCATAGTAACCCTTAGTTCAGGCAAGAACCAGTAATGGTTGCTAAGTTTCAGGAGAAATTTTATGAAGAATAGGATATTTTTATAGCTTTAAATATTTATGATATTTTTCCCATAGATTGATTATTGATAAGAAAAAGCACAGTAATTTTACAGTGAAAGGATTGGACAGCAACTTGACTTATTGATCAAAATTAGCGATACTCTAATTGTGTGCTTCTGCGGAGGCCACAACAACTTGGCCACCTTGGATGCTGATCTGCCATGTTGGCTTCCAATTAATCGCAGATCCAGGAAGGCCTCTAAGATTTCAAATTTATCTATCATTCCCCATGTAATAGCAGATATTTACTGTAAATCCTGCCCTTAGTCAAAACATACTCCAGCTGCACCACACATCTCTTCTAAATCGCCCTGTTTTGTGGTGCTAAGTGCTTGGTCTGGAGGGTAATGGTGGGGATCCACCCTCGCACTCGTTGCCACCCGAGACACAGACATGGCCTCTGTTCCCGAGTCCCTATGCGATAGTTTCTTCCTGAGAAACTGGACTTGTCAGTCCCTTTCCTCAACCTCTCAGCTTCCTCACTTTTGAGGATAATTTTGCCTGGACCTGCCACAACGAAGCAATCTCCAACTGTAGACTCTGAAAAGAGCACAGCATCACTTATATACAGGGCATCCAGTTTCACAAAACTGGTCCTACAGTCGGGGTCTGGCCTGCCAGAACTGTGGCACGTTGATGAAGGGAAGGGGCTGGACATGCAACTGA
This sequence comes from Tarsius wallacei, assembly GCA_963574415.1. Lineage (NCBI taxonomy): Eukaryota > Metazoa > Chordata > Mammalia > Primates > Tarsiidae > Tarsius > Tarsius wallacei. The sequence continues at coordinate 5,741 of CAUYQG010188424.1, read as the reverse complement.
ACAGCTGATGAGTAAGGAAGGGAGGGGAGTGGGACACAACTCCTCCTGGGGATAGGCTGGCAGCATGGCAGAGAGAAAGGAACACTGAAACAAGGAGCGAGGCAAAGCACCCCTGGTGGTGGAGGACTCTTGGGACTGCTGTTCCAGGGACTGGACACACAGGAAGGGAACGGCTAGATGGACACAGAGGCTCCTGTGATGGGGTGAGAAATGGGTCTTCAGTCAGCCTCTGAGGCATCTGAGAAGGAACCAGCATATGAGGTGCAAGCCTTCATAGAAAGGCAGACTTACTGTATAGAGGATAGAAGTGGATAACAGCCAGGGAGTCTTGTGCACCCTGGATGGTGTGTTTGTTAGTGAAAGGGACACCGTAGACCTAAATGCCTCTGGCTAAAGGGTGCCATTAGGAATGGGGCCAAGGTCATTGAGTCCCCACTGGAGGTCAATAGTCCTATACTCTTGTCAAGATACTACGCTCAATACTTGGCCAAAAGGTCAGGAAGCAATATCTTGTCTAAGTAAATGGGAATTGTTAATACGTCGGCATTGAACGTTTTAGGACAAACACTGTGACTCATGGCACTTATCTGCTTGTGGCAGGGTCACTTGGGCCATGGTTCCCACCACTACATGTATTAGAGACACTGACATCTTGGTGGCTATGGCAAAGAACACCACCATACCAGAGGGCATGCCCACTCTCAGCTTAGAACTCAAACCACAAAAGTGAGATCTCTTGCTCCTGTCTGCCACATAAGGACTCCAAGCCCAGCTTTGCTGCACACTCAGTGGAAAAAAGGGCACTACTTGTTTAATTCAAAACCTGCTACAGATAAACACATTACAGCCCACCCTGTCATATTTAACAACATAGTTTGGCTGTTCAAGAGAGAACTCAGGGCAGGGAGACCAGTGATGGACTCTCACAGGCTGAATGCCAATGCCAGCTGAGCAGGAAGCCAAGGAAATATCCTAGATACAGTAAAGAATGGATGTTTGGTCCCAGTTACACCCACCAATAAAAATGAGCCTCAGCCACTGGCAGGCCTCTCTGGGCACAGGAGACAGCCTGCCTTCCACCTGAGTGTGCATTTGCCACCTTAATAAAGGTGACCAGCAAAGCTGCCATCTTTGATGAGGCCCATACTGGCAGCCGGAGCCACACAACAAGTTGTGACTAAGACACTGCCTCTCAACACTTCGGTGCCTTCTGGTCTAATGGATACTGAAGTCTCCATGGTGAGCATGCCCACTAGAGTCTGTGAAAAGAGAAAACCAGCCCTAGGTTGCACTGGCTTCTCTGGTTTTGAACACATCAGTTGTCTGAGGAAACTAGATACGTCCCCATCTTGAGGGCAATTCCTCGCTTGCCATTGGGCCCTAGTGGAAACAGTGCCTCAGGGCTGGAGAGCCATGTGCAATGCTACCTGTGAACCCTCCCTTCCCCCTGGGTGCCCACAGAGCCACCAAAGACACTGGGTCGACTCACAGAGCTCCACTATTCGGTGGAAAAGGAGCACTCAAGAACCAGGCCCAGCCAGGACCTCGCAGGACAGTAGGCTCCACGGACAAGTGGTGAGCTTACAACAAGGGACCGAGCAACCACAGAGGCTGCTTCGGCTCTGCTGTGGCTGCCTAAGGCAGCTCTGGGAGCCCCAGCTGACAAGATTCCTTGGGCTGCAGCTGTCTTCAGCCGGCAAGTGGCCATCTTTCAACTGAGGCCGGACATGACTGCCCCAGCCAATGGGCCAAACGACATAAGGAATACTTCCACACCACAGCTGGCTGCGTCTCCACTGACGTGTGGTCATGCCAGCAGTCTGGCCATGCGGTCAGGAGAACGGCATCTGAGTGACGGGACTTGTGAAGGGATGACCCCCGCCTGGGGATGAAGATTAGGTTGCTGCCTGGAAGGGAGTCACAGGTGCTGCCGAGGCCACCCATGAGAGGAACTCATGTCATGTTCTGGGGTGCCCTGGGACTTTGCACTGCCCAAAGACCATCCGTCACAGCCAGCAACATGGCTCTGGGCACATGCTCATGTGACTAGGTGGTGTGGACATGGAGGAGCATACTCTGGCACCAGGGAAGCGACCCCAAGTGAGTGCTGATGACCACTGAGCTGACAGATGAGGTGACAAGCAGCTGCCGATGAGGCTGCACCTGCTAAATCTCGGACTCAATGTCCCAAGTCATTATTCGTCCTTTTTTCCTTTAGGGTGCACTTCCTAGAGGTGGTGTGCAGTTCAGGCCACCCTGGCACTGAGGCAAAGTACCCTGGCTCTAACCTGGAGGCGATGCGTCCCTGAGTGCCTGCCCTCTAGGAGATCCCACAGGGGTGGAGACCAGACTGAAGAATAGCAGGGTGCTAAGATCTCTTCAGTGGTTCTGAAGACAGTTGATCTTTCCATCCTGGTAGGCAACATTATCAAATACGTCGGACTTGTCCAGGAGGCAGCCTCTCTTCCTGGACTAGAAAACTGAGGCTGAACTATCAGGACCAAGCTCGAGGGCAGTGGGTTCCTGCAGAGGTAGTGACTTCAGGGTGGGACAGAGTAGGTCACCATGCCAACTCAGCACGACCCCCACCTGATAGGTCGGAAACACCTGGGGACCTGGGAGGAACTGGGGCGAGGCCTAGCCTGTCAGTCTGCTTTCTGCATGGGGCACGGCAGCAGAGGCCTTCATGCCAGTGGTAAACCAGGCCAGTTTTCCTAGCACCACTCTGCACACCCATAGACCCAGAGTCCGGCAACACACTGCAACAAAGTGTCACAACCACACATCACAAAACCTTGCTGCACGGGTACTTTGATGCACCAAGCTCCTCTGATTTACTGACTACAATCTCCTCACAGCAACAAGGAAAACAAAAGCTGGACTAATGCCAACCCTCTGTGCAGGGGTTTCAGGAACCAAACAGCATTGTTTGGGGGACTGAGCCCTGCTCCTGTGCCACAGAGAGGTGCTGCAGGCAAATGTCAATGCCACCATCCCCAGAAAAAGACTTCTGAGCAGCAACACGGGGGAAAGGGTGCTGTGTGCACGCAGCCGCGCCTGCCTCTGCAGGTGGTCCCCAGAGGAAGGACGGGCCGAAAGCAGGCAGGTGGTAGGATCCTTCACACAAGTGTGATGGGGCACCCCAATGTCACCCTGGGAAGCAGACATACTGTTGGACCCCAGGCTCACTAGGGACATGCCAGGAGGTGCAACTGACTCTGGGTTTATGTGTCTTGTGAGATCTTAGTGTCACGCACAGGAGTTAGTGCTCATGACGGATAGTGAGAAGCCTGTGCCTGAACTGCAGCCCAGCAGGCACCCCTCAGGAAGGTTGTTTTACATGACAGAGTCACACTGGACTTCCTTTCAGCCCAAGCAGGTGGTGTGTGTGCAGTTACCAGCCCTCCCACCGTGTTGGATAAGCATGGAGGTACTGCTGGAACACCAGTGGAAATCTGGAAACAGGGCCGGGACTTGGCCCTCCTGGGTCTAGAAAACGCATCCTGGCTATGGCGGATGGTGTGCACTGACACTGTGTCCTCCAAGTGCTGCAGCCACCTGACAAGACAGGCTTCCACCTACAGATCTGGGGATGGTGGTGGACACGGTGTAAACCAGCTTTGCTGAGGGGGATGGCCAGGCCAGGAAGTGGCTGCAGGACTGTTCTCTAGGGACCTGGGGACTACCCGGGTCCCCCATCACTCTCACCCATAGTTCTTGAGAATAACTGTGAACGTGCTGGGAAGGCAGACCCTAAGATGGGGGCTGGCTGGAGCAACTGGGCTGTGCTCTGGCCTTATATCTCCAGGTGCCTCTTTTCTCCTGGTGGGGAGACCCAGAGCAGGCTACTTTCCAGGGTCCCTTGTCTGCAGCATGTGGGGCACCTGCTTGAGATCCATCTGTCCTGGCAGCTCTCCAGGTCTCAAGGGACCGGCTCACAATGAACAACAGACTTCCATTGTCCCTGCCTGCCTCTCCATAAGGAATAATTCTACTCTCATGCGACTGGTTGCATGTGAGCATGTTCTGTCTCAAAAGGCTCAGCCAAGATGGCAGCCAGTACACAGGGAACCAGCTCCACAGTTACTTTCATCTGTAAAATTAGAATGCCTATATCTACCCTATAGAATACTTTGGGGATTATATAAAATAATTCACATAAATCCTGTAAAATCACCTGTGAATGCTTCAACAAATGTTGATTCCCTACACCCTCTCAATCACTCCTCCCAGCCACATTTCTCTGTTTTTGTGGGTAACAAGAAAAATAAAACTGATGGAGTAATCCAGGGTGGCTGCCTCAAAGACCAGCACTTCAATGATTCTGCCGTTGAAAGTTTGTTTCCAAATTGCTGTGAACGGGCAGATGGGAAAGTCTTCAACTAGAGTTGAAATCTGGACAGCAAAGTCAGCAAACAAATGAGAGTAATTATTTCCATTCAATTCAAGCCAAAAATCAATGCTTTGAGGAAGAAAGAAATGCGGACAAGCGTTGTTCTGCAGAGATACGGAATAAAGTTGGGACAGTTCATAGCACGTGAAAAGTCATGGCTTTCAAGTTTTGGGACACAACCTCTTAGACCACAGCAGGAATCCCTGAACAAAACAGAGGTGGTCTTGAGATGATATTCTGAGAAAGGACAGGCCTAAAGATGAAGGCTGATGAAGCAAGTCTGCCAGTGTTGCCAGAAGAAGGACTTTATACAAAAGCAACCAATGTGTTGCAACTCTCACAAATAAGTTCTGAAACATTCAGATTTCCTACCCCCTTGTTTGCAAAGCAAATTGTGTTCTGCTTGTTGATATAAAGAAATATACAGACACACTTGTGTATTTTTCAATTAAAAGCATAGAGCCTCCTGATCAATAAACCTATCATAAGGCTAAAATATCACAAATCAGAATGAATGTAATATCCCTGTAAACCCATTATAAACTCAAAAAATAGTAAGTCAAGCCGCTGTAAGTCCAGATGCTCCTTGATTTACAATGGGATTATATACCAATAAACCTCTTGTAAAGTCGAAAAACTCTCAATCGAACCAGTCAGAAATCATCCATGTTAGTTTCTCTTGGTTCTCTAAGCATTCATGCTGAAGGACCTAGAGCGGGATACAGGAAGAAATCACAGAGAGGCTTCAAGGAAGTTCGCAGAAACGCCTCCTTTGTGTCTCATCATTGCTTTGGTAAATTTACCCTTTTTATTGCATATAATACAATACATCTGAAAAAAATGCACAAATTGTAAGTGGTACGTACAACTCGACAATCTTGCACAAGCAAACACAGCCATCTAATCAGCACCCAATCAAGAAACAGACGTGAGGGAACCCCGGAAGCCTTCCTGGGGTCCTTCCAGCCCAGAGTAGCTGCTACCTTGACTGTCTAACATCATAGATTCATTCTGCCAGTTTCTAAACTTAGGGAAATGGAATTGTACCACATGTATACTTATGCATGCTTCTTGTGTTTATCACAAGCTTGTGAGAGGCATTCATGCTATAGTGTGCAGCTGTGGCTTGCTCCTGCTGATTTCTGTCCAGAATCCCAGCTTTTAACAAATCCATCCCACTGTCAATAGGCATTGCAAGGTTCTAGTTTGGGGCTATTAAAAATAGTGCTGTTAAGAATATCTGAAAGTGTTGAAACCAGGACAGGGATATAAAACGCTCCCCTGTGCACTCCAAAAAGTGCTATGATTTTCAGCATCTCTCGTGGAGATTAAATCTAGACTCAGGCCT